>APFE030542992.1:6234-17022 GCA_000404065.3 Pinus taeda | reverse complement strand
AAAACATTGAAATATTTAAGGTATTTGGTAAAAGTGGAAGTTTGTCCCCTTATAGATCACTAGTGAGTTATTTCAAGTGGTTAGGTTTTGTTTACACACAATGATGTTATTGAACATTTGTGTATAGAGTTTGTTCCAACAAAGGATATATATATATATATATAACAAGATCGGATAGTGGATATATTACCAAAAGTTGTGATGGAGCAAGCTCCTATTACAATTAATTGTAGCATAAGTGGAAACTAAGCCATGAGAATGTGCTAGGAACGCAATCCCTTCTCCTGTGCTTATATTCAATAATTCATAGATTTCTGTAGCTATTCTTGAATATTATCTAACATATTATCCTACTAGTAAAGCAAATTTACATAACATTGATTCTCTGGTATTTTTTCATGGTTTGTAAACTGGCTACTCCTAAGAGGGTTGATTATTCTTGTCTTGAATTCCATTTGATTTGCTTCCTTCTTTTTCCCCTTGGGCTGCTTGTTGTTCCTTATGTTGTTGTGTTGTTCCTTCTACTTGTTGTTCCTTCTGTTGGTTGTTCCTTCTGTTGTTGTGTTGTTCCTTCTACTTGTTGTTCCTTCTATTGGCTGCGGCTATTCCTTCTGCTTGTTGTTCCTTCTGTTGTTATGTTGTTCCTTCTATTGTTGTGTTGGTCCTTTTGCTTGTTGTTCCTTCTATTGGTTGTGGCTTTTCCTTCTGTTGTTGTGTCGTTCCTTCCGCTTGTTGTTCCTTTTGTTGTTGTGTTGTTCCTTCTGCTTGTTGTTCCTTCTATTGTTGTGTTGTTCCTTCTTCTTTTTGTTTCTTCTATTGTTGTGTTGTTCCTTCTATTGGTTGCGACTGCTTGTTGTTCCTTCTGTTGTTGTGTTGTTCCTTCTATTGGTTGCAGTTGCTTATTGTTCCTTTTGCTTATTGATCTGAGTGTTGAGGCCAATGAATGCAGATCTGCCTGTTGTAGCTTAGTTAAGCTAGAGGATGAAGCGAGCAGGGTCCTCCATTGAGACTAAGGTTTCCTTGAGGAATTAGACAACCTTTATTTGTCAGAGAGTCTGCTTGCTTGTTTAAATCCCGCAGAATGTGGTAAGAGTCAACTCTGTCAAAATATTTCAAAGTGTTTCGGATTCATTATAGAGTTTTTGTTTAATGTAGGATTACGAAAATGATCTTCGGAGTTTAAAAGTTTAATCAGAAGCTCCGTGTCTCAGAAATTTGAATTATTTTATAACCTAGCTCCTTCGCAATCTGACAAGCTTTTAAGAGACTGTAACTTTCTGTGTGATTGTTCGAGATAGTGCCTAGGCCCCAATTGAAGCCAGTTTCACTCGATCTATCCGGGGAAAGAATCAAACCCCTTGCACCTGCAGTTCCTGGGTTCCCCTTGGACACTCCATCAAAGAAGATCGTGGCTTTTGAGGTCCCCTGCCACCACATGTGAAAGTCAGCTTTAGTGAGTCGCAAGCGCCAAGAAGGAGCATTCAACGGCTTGTTGACTAAATCATTCCTCTCTCCTGTCGAGCAGGATCCTAGCCATGCAGAAGCTTTTGAAGGTAAAGAGGAGGCGGGAGCTAATTTACCTGCAATTTCCAGCAAGAGGGTTTTCACTTTGGCTGCCACTACCACTGAATTCGGAAGCCTATTGTTGAAAACACAGTCATTTATAGCCAACCACATTTTCCACCAAAGGCATTTTGGAATAGCTTGCCAGGTGTTGTTCCAAGCTGCGTTTTTAGCTTTTTTCTTTGGATTTTGGTCTGTCCAGGAGATGTAAAGAGAAACTACAGATGTCTAGGAGGGGGAGGGAGCACTAAGACCGTGATGGACCAAATTCCAGACTGCTTGTGTGAAATCGCAGTCAACCAGTAAATGATCAAAGGTTTCAGTAGCAGAGTTGCATAAGCAGCATCTAAAGGGGCTGCGGAACCCTCTTTTGTTCAGATTTTCACTTTTTAGTGCCTTTCTATGCATGAGTAACCATGTGAAGAAATTCACCTTTGGTAGGCTAAAGGGGGATCAAACTATTTTCCAGAGCTTCGGTGTCAGTGAA
This sequence comes from Pinus taeda, assembly GCA_000404065.3. Classification (NCBI taxonomy): domain Eukaryota; kingdom Viridiplantae; phylum Streptophyta; class Pinopsida; order Pinales; family Pinaceae; genus Pinus; species Pinus taeda. The sequence goes on along the minus strand of APFE030542992.1, from coordinate 14,972 downwards.
GGGGCATGAGTAGATTGTAAAGAGGAGAAACCTTGAGCTATTGTGTAAATTCCTGTTCTTCTCCACCCCCATTTGTCCTTGGATGAGTGGTGGATAGGGGTGAGGCCAGAGAGAGTTGTATACAATAGGTTTTTTTGAGCGTGAAGAGGTTCTAGGACCCTTGGAAAAGTACATCCTGCCCAATTCCCTTTGTTGTCCCAAGAGAAAATGTCTGCAAGCCAGAGGAGACCTTTGTTCACTAGCCAGATCTTTAACTCATTGCAGGAATTTAAGGAGGCCAATGGGGCATTCCCTTGAATAGTATCCTCCCACAGTAAGGTTCTCGACCCATTTCCCGGGATTATGTATAAATGTTGTTGTAAGTGATCGATACATCTTCTGCTTAAATTCCAAATTGTTGTTCCTGTTGGAGTAGATGTTGTTGTAAGGTTTCACAAGGAGCCTCCCTGTAGGTATTTCATCCAAAGGATCTTGCTAATAGGATGTTTTTTGTCTGCATACAGTTGCCATATGATTTTTCTACCAAGAGCCAAATTTGCTAGGCCTGGATCCCGAATCTGTAACCCACCTTCCTAGAGTGGTCTTTTAAGGATATCCCATCTTACTAGATGTAACTTGCTCTGGTTTCCCTTACCCCCGTTCCATAGAAAATCCCAAAGGAGCTTGGAGATTTGTTCTGTGATAGACTTGGGCACTAGTAGGAGGGAAGACTAGAAGATGGGGAGGGCAGAGAGGACTGCCTTTATCAAAACTAGCTTCCTAGCCTTTGTTAGCCATTGGCCTCCCTAATATGCTATTTTTTCTTTTATCTTGCTAATTACTTCGATCCAGAGGGAGGGAGGGCTTGGTCCCAAGGCTAAGGGAAGGCCTAGGTATTTGATCTTTTCCCATTTGTCATACCTAGGGAATCCCAAGGAGCAAGTGATTCGAAGGATAGTTGGATGATCTACATTCCAACCGTAGACATCACTATTTCTTTTGTTGATCAAGGCTCTTGTAATTAAGCAGAAGTGTTGAAGAATTTCATTGAAAGCCCTTGCTATATTAATTGAGGCCCCTCCCAAGAGGAGAGAGTCATCTGCAAAGAGGGAACGATATATAGGAATTACACCTCTTGTTGCCTTGATGCTTGGGATAGAGCCTACTTCCCATTCAACTGTTCGCTTTCTGCTTAGGGATTCTGCCAACAGGATATAAAGAAAGGGTGACAATGGGTAACCTTGGCGGAGCCCTCTTGTAGCTTGGAAGAAATCAACAGGTCTGCCATTGACCAGGGGCAATAGCCAAGGTCTATATGTGCAGGGTTTAATCAAGTTTTCAAACTCAACACTAAAACCAAAAGAGAGAAGGATTTAATAGAGGAACGAGAGTTTAACCTGGTCAAAAGCATTTGACATATCCAACTTGATGAGCATGCTTTTTTCCTTCCAAATGTGGCTAGAGTGGAGGGCTTCTTGCACTTGGATCACATTGTCTATGAGGTGCCTTCGTTTGACAAAACCGCCCTGAAGAGGGGAGATCAAATTCCCTAACAGAGGCTCGAGTCTATTAGCTAAGAGTTTGGCGAGAATCTTGTATGATGCATTACAGAGTGAGATAGACCAGAACCTGTCGAAAGTCTTTGTGTTAACTTCTTTCGATATTAAAGCAAGGAACGTGGAGTTGATGCACCCTCCCAATTTGGCTTTCTTTTGGAAGGCTTTTATCATTCAGAGGAGATCAAGTTTTATTACATTCCAGCAAGCTCTGTAAAAATGGATGGTGAAGCCATCCGGCCTAGGGGCTTTATCTGGCTCCATTGACCATATGACTTCCACTATCTCTTTTTCAGTAAAAGGCTTTAATAACCCAATGTTTAAATTTGCAGTGATAAGTGAAGGGATGTTTGACAAAAAGTTAGTAGCCATATCATCATCAGAAGAACCATCCTCCTGAAACAGTTGCTGAAAATGAGATGTGGTGGCCTGTTTTAAAAGAGGTTCCTTTGATGACTTCCCCCTCCCTGGTGGATATTTCCGAGATGTGATTCCAAGAGAAACGAGCTCTGCATTGTCTGTGAAAGAATGATGTGTTCCTATCTCCAGCTTGCAGCCAGAGGCTGCGAGACTTGAGGCGTCAGTATTCCTCTTGCTGGCAAAAGGAGAGATAAGCGTTGAACTATGTGTTCTATTTGATGAGAAACTAAGCTTTGGTGGTTTTAGTTTCTTCCATGCCTAGCTGAATCTTGGCTAAAGCCTGCACAATCTTTTGTCTATTTCTCATTGGAGTGGAGAGCGTTTTTTTTTTGCCCAAGTTTTTAGGGCATAATTAGTGTACTTAAGTTTCTTCTCCCACACAAAGCTGGGGGGTCCTTCAACTGGTTGCGACCAAGCTTGAGCCACTATGTCCATAAATCCCTCTCTCGCTACCCAAAGAGGACTAAATCTAAAGGGAATAGGGCCTAAGTCTTCCTCTTTTTCTAGCAGTAGCGAGATTGGGTTATGGTCGGATGTTATCTTGGGCAGAATTTTTGAAGAGATTAAATTCTTCCCCTCCATCAAAGAACTTTGAATTAGAAACTAGTCTAGACGAGCAACAATGTTGGCATTACCAACTCTATTGTTGGTCCATGTATAACAACCTTTCTTAGGTTTGAGGTCAAGGAGGTCCCAAGCAAGAATCAGAGACTCCACCGAGACATGGAAGGGATCTTTACCCCAAACTCCACCTTTTTTCTCTTTCGGATCTAAAGTGATGTTAAGATCCCCTTCCAGTATGATGTTAGGGGGAGTGTAGATTTCTAAGAAGTTTGAGAGAGAATTCCAACAATCCTTCTTTTCTAGGAAATTATTAGGGACATAAAGATTGAAGAGAGCCAAAGAAATCTTACTTAGAAGATGTTGAAGTTCTTTGTATATCCAGTGTTGGGTTGCGAATAATATTTTCAGCTAAAACATATCCTCTAACCATAAGGTTGCAAGACCCCCTGAAGTACCTCGGGCGCTGACCACTTTTCCTGAGTTCTTATTCCACTTGATTCGACTTAAGGATAGAAGAGCATCCTCTTCTATCTTTGTCTCTTAGAGTAGGAGGATATCTGAGGGTTCCATTCTTGATAGATATTTTACTGCTTCAACTTTCAATGGGTTCCCCAAACCCCTGCAATTCCAAGAGACAATCTGCATTATTTACCAGTGAAGGAAGGAGTAGGCCCTCCCTTTGTGGGTCGAACCCTCGTGTTTCTGCCTAATGACATTTCGATTGTGGACTCACTGCCTTGCATCTTTAATCTCTCCACCTCTTCTTCTTTGATCTCCTTATGAGACTTCCTTCCTGCCTTTTTGGTGGATCGCTCAAAAGACTCTTCTTCAGAAGAGCTAGGCTTGTCTATCAACTTTTTCTTTTTGATCATTTCTGCATAAGAGAGTGGGGATATGGCACTTGCTGGAGAGCCACGGGTTTCCTGTGGTTGCGTCTACACAAGGGATTTCTGAGGTGGCTACTCCAATTTGTTCCTAATATCTTGAGTTTATTTCTGCGTCTGTTGTTTGTTCAATATATTACTGAACCTATCCCTCTTTGGGTTCTGGTTGGTTTTGATCTTCTGGATGGTTTAGAACAACAAAAGGATTTGTTGGAGGGGTGGAATTTGTTGTGTCTTGAAATTCAGGTAGTCTCTTCCTAGAAGAGGGTCCTCCAGTCTCTACGTTCCCTCCTTTTCCTTTCACTTTGTTGGTCTACTTGGATATGCCTATTTTTCGGGCTTGTGTCCACTGTTCGCCCTTCTCTTTTTCAGATTCTTCCTTAGTTTTCTTCTTGCAGTTTCGAGTGAAATGGCCATAGCCGTGACAGTGTCGGCACTTGAAGGGGAGCTATTCATAATCAAGTTCCTGTATGTGAGACTAGCCAACTACGGTTAGCTTGATTGCCTCGGGCAACCCTATCTCCAAGTCGATTTCAACGCATATTCTGGCACACGAATATTGTTCTCTCCTTTTAGCCTTATCAATGTATTTGACTAGTTTGTTCCCGATGGTTTCCATAGATTCCGGGTTCCAGCAATGAAGAGGGAGGTGGGGTAACCTTACCCAGACAGGAACGGCTGAAGGAATATCTTGGGAAGGATCAAAGTCCGGTGTCCATTTATTCAGATAGAGCCCTTGGGGGCCCATGAAATATGGACTGTTTCGGAAAATAAGGTCTCGATCTTCTGCTAAATCGAAGACAAAAACATAATAGCCTCTACCTACCAGATGATTTCGGATTCCTTCAGAGGAAAGGGGCCTCTAATTTCGCTGGACCCATCCATCAATAGCTTTGGGAGAGGGTTAGAGGCCAGTAAATTGACCAACGAGCCCGTGTTCTGCTAGGTTCAGCACAGTCTGGCATAGATGTTCCGTAGGCAGTTCAACAGAGGGGATGCATTCAACTTTCTTCACAAACTTCTGTTGATTCAGGTTTGCTTTCCTCTTGCCGCAGGAGGCTACCAAACGTTTTAAGGCATTGATCTCAGGAGGGAGGGGAGGACGGGTGCCCCCTTCGGCGACCATGCGGGCAAAACTCGAACTTTTACAAGTTGGATCATTTTCCGACAAAGGATATTTTAATAAGCCTTGATATTATATGTTTTTTCTTGCTTTTGCAAAAAAAAAAATGTTTCATATTTTAGAATAGTTTTTATTGCATCAAGAGGCACTCTCCATCCCAGTATGGAAGAGATCTTGTCATGTCATGTAAACAGTAGTGGTTTTCGAACTTCGAGTTTTGACAATTCATGGTTTTTCCCATGGTATTCTTAACCCATAGTATTTCCATGTTATTCTTCTCTAATGTAGCCTATTTAAAGGCATAAAATTCCAATGAGATTTCCTTTTTTCCAAAGAGAAAGATTTGGTTAGGACGGAAGAAAAGTGGAAATGCTAGGCGTCAATCAATGCCCAAAGAACAAACAACCCTTCTTTCATCAAAAAAAGTACAACAATAGTAAGGATCATTATGATCATCATAACCTCCCTCTGACTGTAGCTCCCCTAGATGTGTGAACCTCACAATCTAAATTGGAGGGAATCGCAAATCTCAAACGTGGGAACTGTAATGGTCAAACTGTTATACATATTGGATAATAGGGTTCGATGGCTCATGCGTCACTTGGTGGATTGGGTTAAGATCCAGTGGGACAAGTATAACCTAGGATTTGTTACCTAGGAGGATGCAAAGACTATACATCATGGCCACTCCTCACTTTTTGACCATTTGTGATGCCCATTTTGAACTAGAAAGCTACCTATGTTGTGGCCCTATTTGTATTTTCATTTTGTTTTATTTATGAATGCTTGTAATATTGATGCATTTCAGTTGGATAGATGAACTTACTTTATAAAACACTTGATGGATTATGTTTTCTTGATTAAAATATTTTATGTATGTATGATTTATCGAGTGTATGACTTATCAAAATTATGATTTATATGATGTATGGCTTATTTGTTTATGATTCATCTAGTGTATTAATTATCATAGTTATGATTTATCTAATGTAAGATTTACTTCGAACATATTGATATTAATTGAAAAAAATCAGGTATGTATATATCGGACCTAATAACATGATGATTATGATGGCCCGTATGTGTGTGTGTGCATGCTTGGATGAAAACTAACGTGCAAATTGGAAGGGACTTTGTGATAACCAAGATATAAGCTAGTGACTAGGGGATGTTGAGACATCCAATGAGGAATGGTATGATGCACATTGTTCTATTACATTTCGTATCTATTTGATATGCATTATTATGACATGGGGTAAGGTGCAGATTGTAGGTGACATGACTGCTCGAATGGATTATTCAATGAAAGTATCCAACTAGCGTTGTTATGTGGTCCATATTAGGGTGTTAACCCTAGTTCTTTGAGGAGGGGTGGAGGCGTTTCCCACTATGTAACCTCCAAGCTCGGAATCGTGGGAGGCCAATGATGGGCACATTCCCCTAGACATGTGATGACGATTGCCAATTTCCTGCTAGGGAAGTTGGGTTGATATAGCTGATGCTTCTTCCATCTTGATTCTATCAATGTTTAGATCGGTATAGTTGATGATATAGTATATTGTAGCAGAGGATGGATAGGATGGGAGAAGAAGTCGGTTAGGGAGGATAGGAATGTTGAATTTTTGTAGCTATGGTCGGTCTTCATAATTAATATTTTTGCCCTTGATGTATTTGTAATGATAAATATACAACATGTTCTTCATACTATTGTCAAAAGAGAAATTTTAAGGCATGTTCTGCATGTTCCTTTTAAAAGAGAAAATTTGAATTTTTGGCGCCAAACAAAGCATGTTGGCCCTCCTCCTAGTTAAGTCATCCCATTCAAAGAGGCACCCATTCGGCGAACCATAATACTATATAAAGACACTCACCCTTCATCGTTTGGACACAACAATTCAAATCTCACAAGCAATTATCTTTTTGGTCATCAAGCAAAGGAGATAAGGATAAGGAAGGTTGAAGGTGACCAAAAGAAGATTGAGCTCTCTCTCTCTCTCTCTCCATTAGCCCTCGTACATGTGGATCTGATATCCCTTTATGACATCACATGTGTGACAGAAATGACCAAAGTTTTGAGGCATAACAGAGCTACAAGACCAATATTTTTGGGTGCAGGAAGAAGATCGCAATTTGGCCCTAGCAGTGAAAACCAAACCAAGTGTTTTAGTAAAATGTTTGACTTGGCTAGGAGGAATTTGGACCAAGTTTGACCAAGTTTATTTTGCTAGTTAGTTTGACCTTGTCACTGACTAGAAGATCAAGGTGTGTCTCTTGTTGAAGTGTAGAATTTCTCTAAGGAAAATGTTGTTGGTTTTTCCCCGTGTGAGTTTTCCTAGGGTAAATGTTTGTGTTCTTATTTGGTTGTCTCTTCATGATCATACTTTCTACTATTGATATCTTATGTGTAATTTATTTATGATAAATATAAATGCAAGATAAGAGTTATTAAAGAAATCATAAGAAGTAATTATCAGTTTAGAAGATCCTATGAAAAATCAACATAGTTTCAGAGTTTGGGTAAAAGAGAAGCCAACTTATTTCATGTTAATCTTTAGGGTTTTTTCTTGACTTAGTCCAACTTTGGTTGTAAAGAGGATGCAAAATATCCCAAAAGGAAACCAAGATATGTTTCTAACCTAGGAGATCCAGTCAAGTCAAAATCCTAACCTTGTGACAGAACCAAAAGATATCTGTGATGGTTAAGTAGAAGGGTCAAAGTTTGTAGATTACAGTGTGAATTCAAGAAGGCTGAGAATCTTAGTTTTTCCTCAAAGAGATTGATCAAAGACTATGATCCATTCTTAAGGCCAAAGCATACTTGGAAACTATAGATGTCTTAATTTATGTTAAAGATAGGTCGAAAGGCCTCAATCCATTTCAGTATACTAAAAAAGACTCATAGTATGTTACAGAGGTTTGAAAATACCTTAAGGCTATTGCAATAGGATGAGAAGCCTCAAACATTGTCTCATAAGCTCGGAATACCTCAGAAGCTAAATTTGGTTGCAGAAGACTGAATATGACCACAGGTGGCTAAGAAATATGTCTGTAATAACCAAGAAGTCTAATATGTAAAAACCAACAAGTCATATAGCTAAAGTAAAAGGATTATAATTTTGTATTTAAATAATACCATGTTGAAATCATTGTGTAAGCTTTTGAAGAAGAACAATCATTACAATGTTTGAAGAAGTTGAGTCCCTAGATTCCTTGAAGAGTGTTGGGTGTGGAGCCTAATTATCTTCTGTATTCAAAGGTATCGATGCATTGGACCCCAGTTCGAAATGGGGCGGCAACGCCACCCGTAAAATATTTGCTGCAAGGGGGGGTCTGGGGGGCGGCTGCGACCTTTTGGGAGCGCCCCCCCTAGCTGGGGGTTTTCGGGGAAGCGCCCTCGAAGCTAAGAATAGATGTAAAATTGCCTTGTAAAAGTATAGTAATTTCTAGTCAATCTGGGCCATTCATTGGGCAGAGATCTGATAGTAGAAATTATGTTTAATTTAGGGTTTTTTTTTTTCCCTAGAAGGCAACCCCTCACTATATATGAGGGAATTGTATTGTGTCTATGAAAATTAGTATTCTGAGTGAGGAAGAGAGAGGAGATTGAGAGCGAAGAGGGAGTTACAACGGATTTGGTGTAGGTTGTATCTTTTCAGTTTGCTGGATAATATAAAAAGAAGGACTAGCTGTTTCTCCGTGGACATAGCCCAAACTGAGTGAACCACGTATATCTGTGTCTCGCTTGTTTTATGTGTTTTCTGTGTTTATATTTCTGCAATATTTTATGTGTTCCATTTCTCTGTAATATATAATTTTCTAACAACTGGTATCAGATCCGAAGGTCTATTTGGCTGATAAACTCGTAGGAGAGAAGGGTTCCTGGTTCGAGTGGGAGCAATGGCGGAAGATGGTAGGTTAGGGTCGAAAATTCCAATGGCCAAATCTAGCTGTGGAATGCAAAATGGAAAAATATCTGTATAAGAGAGATCTAAACTACCATTGAGCGGAAAGACAAAGAAGTCGACGAGTATGATAGACACAGAATGGAATAATCGACAGAAAGACTTGCAACAATACGGTTGTGCCTTAGTGGCGTCGGTAGCGTTTAATATTTCAAAAGGAAATGACACAGAGGGTTTTAATGTTGGCATTGGCCAAACTATATGAAAAACCATCGGCTCAAATAAGGTATTTCTTATGAAACCGTTTGTT
>APFE030542988.1:0-25583 GCA_000404065.3 Pinus taeda | reverse complement strand
ATATATCTTAGTGGAATTTATCATGCTATGAATTTTAATTACCGATGTAAGACCTTTACCTACCTTTTTACTCTCTAAACTTTCCACCTCTTCTTCACTATGATTTTTGGGTGACTGTGACATCAGGATTGATTAGAGAATAGGATCAACGACATGGATCCTAGTGTTAAGATCTACAATGGAGATGCAATCTTACCATATGGAGGTAAATACCTCCATCACACTCTAGGAAATCACGAATCATTTTCCTATTCATGTAGCAAGAGGTATAACTCTACAACGAGGCAAAAGAAAACCCTCGTCTCCTTGAGATTTTAACAGTGGTCAATTTTCACGGAGTACAATGTGTAATCTAGTTTTATAGCTCACCTACTTTGAGTTTAGCACTAGGTTTGTTGTTCATGACCTATCCTTTTTTTCTCACTTGCCCTCAACTAGGAATTTATGAATAAATCATCAGTAGAATCCCTAAAGGATTTCATTTATTCTAGCTATTTCTTGAGCTTGTGAGGGAATCCCTCTCCACTAGCTCAGAGTTGTGTAATTTCCTCGACATTGTCAAGGTAATTTTGGGTATTCAGATTTATGGTTTAAGGGTTAAACTTGGCATGCTGCAATGGGTTCTTAACTCATCGTCTGGGTTAATTGAATGCTTATCGGGGTATACAAAAGAATGCTCCCTGCCATCACTCCTACATGTAATTTTTTTTATTCCTCTTTCCATTTGTTATTTGTCTTCTTGTCCGAGTCATGGTTATAAACAATAGTTTTTACAAAACAACTTGGTAATGGAAATGTATGGATGGTCTTCATGAAATATGGTGCATAAAGTAGGGTTACAATGATATTAAATACTATAAATCTAGTTTCCAATTCTACCTCCAATTCTTGTTTGGCCATAGGTTCGATAGGTTTTCAATTAACTTGCTATCTATAGTTGGGTATGTCAATGTTCTCTCGAAATAGTTCATAACTATATATTTTTAATGGCTTTGGTCACGCGATCTCAAATTCCATTATTTGAATTAAACTTAGTTAGGATTGTCTTACAATTTTTAGGAGAATTTTAATATAGAAATTCATTGTATAGACCGATGCCAATCCCTCTGTTAAGCACTTTGTATTTCATTTTTTGGGCCTACGGCATTGTTGATTTGGTTGTAAAAATTGGTTCTTTGCATGCATGAATATTAATATTATTTTCCTTTATTCATTATGTGATTGTTTTGATATTGGATAATGACTCTTTCTCTTTACTACTTTTTTAGTTGGTTTGATTGAGCCTAAGCTTTTAGGGTTTATGGTCCCTAATTAAAATCTCCACCTTCTTAGTCCATACCTTCGGCAATGCACAATCATTTTTTGGTTGACTCTGTATTAATTTCCATTGACCTCTTTCATGTAGTATTTTTAAACAATATTTTAACAACTTTCATTTTTTTTATCCAAAGATTGAACTTCACCTCGTATTGCTGAGCTTCACCTATTATTTCATGTAACCGTCTAAAATATTATATTTCTCATCCAAAATCCTCCAAGATCTTATATAAAAGTAAAGTATTATATAAAAGTAAGGTGATATATATATGAGTTGAACTAATGCTAATTTCAAAGTTACCATTAGTCTAAAAAATTGAATGTTTGAGAGAATTTAGTGTATACGCAAAGATAGGTCATTAAGCATACATTTTAGGCCTCTTCCAGTTAACTGTCAGGTGCAACCACCACCTCTATTGCTTCTTGTAGCCTCAACACTTGCCTCAATATGTCTCATCACATTGTCTCATCTGACTACCTTGAGAGGGTTTTGATAAGTACTTTGCCCCAAATAGTTCAAGTCTTATAGTCTCATAGGTCTTGCATCAATGAACTATCTCAGCCCACCACCTTTAGAGGGTATTGATAGCTACTTTTCCCCAAATAGTGCTAGTCTTCTAATCTCAGATGTCTTGCAGGTCTTACATATTTTCTTGGAATTGGAATTGATACTACATAATTTCACTGAACCACAAGTATGTGATTGTTCTCTCTTTTTCCCTCTGGTTTTCCCTATGCTTCTCTTGTATTTTGGTAAAAAAATCCAATGTATCGAAGGAATTGATAATTCCCAAACACATCAAAATATACCTTATTGGGAACTTGATGGTATAGAATAATTGCATGGTTTGGATATTATTTTTGGTAAAATAAAGATAAACATGTGCTTACTATCTTTGCCTCTCTTATATCTCGGCCTACTAGTGGTGTGCCTATCCCTGATGCTATGTATTCTCTCCTGCTATCAGAAATTCATCAATTCAGCCTGATGTTAGATAGATGAATTCCCACATATTGTCTATGAAAACATTTAAAAATAGGAAAATACCTCAGCCATTCCATATTGGAAACCTACCCATATAAAATATTTGAGCAATTTGGAACTTATTTTTTAAAAAATAACATGAACATTTATGTTCAGGTGTATAATGTCTCTTTTGTCTACCTCTTCTCATGATGAGGTTCTCTCTCCACTAGTTTAGTATTCAATTGTAGTTGTACGAACATATTTAATTTCATGTCTTACGTTGAATAGAAATCAATTAGGAATAGAAATCAGGTATTAACAGAAAAAAAAATACTTTGAATATTCAATTGCAGTTGTATAAACATATTTAATTTACTCTCTTGCATTGAATAGAAAATAATTAAGAATAGAAATCAATTATTAATAGAAAAAAAAAAGATAATTCGAATAGATACTTGCCTATAGTTATTTGGAATATCCCTAATCATGAACGTCATTCTAGACCTCGTGTTGTTGGATATCACTTCAATTTCATCAAAATAAGACTATGAAATAACTTGGCCGCCATTTCTTCCATTGTGTACTCTCCATGCAGTAGAACTTGTAGAAGACCTGACCACCGTTACTTCCATTGTATGCTCTTCATGCAATAGAACTAAGAGATGCCCTACAACCATTGGCCATAGTTGTCTTTATTGAATGCTCGGACTTCATATATGAAACATTTTATGGTCTTCTTCCAAAACCATTATCACCTCCGCCAATCCCTAGACCTATTCTTAGGCCAATGCGCATGTGACTGTACATATTTATTTATTATTGGGTATCTGTAGTAAGGACATACTACATATGAGGAATTTGTAGCAGGCTTACTACAGACTCCAGTTGAACAAATTCCATTTTAACTGGCCTCCCGTCAATATGTTCACCATATATTTCCTTTAGCACATGATTAACATATTGAAGATCAAAGAGCTCAACAAACGTATGGTTCCCTTTCCATCGTGTGTCCCTCAGTGCCTTCACAAATCCTACCAAGAAAAACCTTAAATTATTCAAAAATCTTTCATACAAGTTAGAAAAACATCAATTGGAGGACATAAAAAATTATACATACAATAGAATTGGAAGACTAGTCTTAATGTCTCCATTGACATGTTGGAATGAAAATTGAAATCCACCAGGATGATTTGGTTTGCACTATCATCTGGATCGGTAAAGGTTATTTTATATTGAGCTCAGACAACCAAGTCTACAATCAATCTCTTGGTAAATATTGGCGCCCCATTTTTTAGTGCTTGGGAAATTCATAGTAATTATACAATTTTCTCTCTCTATTGTTCTTGGACATCTGTAAGTGTAGTTTTAGAATGTTCCAGGTCATAATAATGAATAGTTACAAGATCCTGTCACCATTTTGTTCACAAATTTCACTTCCCAGAACAAAAGTAAGCTACGTTTCTGCCCCCCAATATTTCCTACATATGGTGAAGGTGGGTGAAGCATTGTGCTTGAGGAAATGGACATGTTGGTATGGGCGAGACAAACAAATGCTTCCCATTTAGGTATAGCATATCGATATGTCATAGTGTTATGTGGTGTGATCCATAGCATCCATGATATGTTATGGAGATGGATTGAGGCACGTGGCTCTCAAGCAATCATGGGAGGGCCTACATGGGCCATTGAGATCATCTATTTTACTATTTTTGTGTTGGATGTGTTATGATGATTTATATAATCCACTAATTTCTTTTCCATTTTAATGGGTTTCCAACGTTGTTTTCATTCTTTTGTTATGTATTATGTTTACGGTGTTGAAACCATTGTGGATATGGCAGGAAGTGCAATACAATATACAATGCTTGGATTCCAACATTGTGCAGTCTTATCGGTAGGGGTAAGTATACTTTTTACTGAAATATGTACTTCTTTATAGAATTGGGGATCAATTTCTTTGGGTGGACAATTTTCATCTTATTAGTGGGTGGCTTTCATCTTATGTGTAAATTTTTTTGGAATATCTTTCTAAATTATGATGGTTGTGTACATAGTTTGCAATTGCGTTCAACATTTAATACAGTAAAACTAAAACAAAATTGTGAAACTTGTCCACTTATTCATGCATGGTGCATGTATACGACCCTCTCTAATAATCATCTTCAATCATTTCCTCATCTGTTGTTGATGTTACATAGAGTGTTTGCAGAACCCAGGCTTAACCTACAAAACAGTGAATGAGTGGGATTTTCAAGTGGGTTTATGGGTTGCTATAAATATCACACTTATAAAAATTGAGAATAATGGTATATCAAGCACCATTTATCTACAAATAATAAGGGTTACATATTTGACAGAGATACAAATTGAAAACAAAAAATGGCCCTTTCCCAAGGGAGTTAGAATAGCTTTACCATTTACAAAGGCTTTATGTTGTGCATAATTAAACGTCTCTAGAGATATATGAAATTGTCCTCCTTTCAACATCAATGTATCTCAAAAATTTTTATTTTGTCAACTTTTAGAATTAAATTTGTATTGAAGGTATGACCATTCAACACCTGATTATAATCATTGAGGCATTGGTAGAATGATGAATCACATTTGACATAATTGAATACTTATCTACATACATATGGGTTGAATCATCCCCAAGAGATTTCAGAAAACATTAAATATCGTTAGCAAACCATTGTGATTAATATGTTCAACCATTGAATATTTTGCATCATTTTCCTCTATTATAGCTTTCTTTCTCTTCTTGCTATTACAAATTGTTATTCTCCCTCAATATAGTTTCTTTTGGCTTAACAAAATAAAATAGGTAAGGTTTGAATTTTTTTCTTAACTGTAATCGTGAATCATTTATATGAATAATATCTTCCCATTTTTCTCCCTCAATCTAGTTTCCTTTCTCCTAATGAAATAAAATTCCTAAGGTTTGAAATTTTTTTCTTACTGTAATCTTAAATCATTTCTATGAATAATTTCCTCCCATTTGTAAATCAACAAATTATGCTAATTGAAACATAAAGAAATATATTTTTTGCAAAGATTCTTATGGGTTAGACCCTCTCTGATGGGGGTCTTCTTGTCCCACAAAATAGATTTTATTGATGAATTGTTGAGGAAATTCATCTATCCACCAAAAATTGTTGAGTATTTTTCCTTTGATGGTGTTCCCTCATTTTTATCTACATGATAGAGTATTCTTCCATCTTTGCTTTCTCTCTAACATATCATTTTTCCACTGAAGGCACATTGAATACAATCTGTAGCAGTGTGGTGGTTCCTCTTCATACAGCAACAAAGGTTTCAACAAATTTAGACTTTATGTTTGTCACAAAGTACGATGATTCTCTTCAAGGTTTTGAAGTTCCCATATTGTATTGTCTTTAGTTTTCTGCCTTCATTCTTTACCCTTGTTTTTCTCAAGTAAAGCCATACCAAGTCTCCTTTTTAAATTGTTAATTGTCTGTGCGCTTATCATTTATATTCTTGTGGGGAATTTTGCAATTGATGCTCATTTTTCTTGAGTAATTCCATGCCAATTCACCTATCACCTCAACCTTTTCATGGTGTTGGGTTGTAAAAATGGCTTTAGGCTATGAAAAAGTATTAAACTTTCTTTATAGGTTTGGGTTGTCCTTTTTGAACCTCTTGAGGAAAACCAATAAAAATATATGTTATTCTCTATTAATATAGGGCTAACCTTATGAATCTTATGTTAACACCTATATGTAACTTTCTAGTGGAACCGGCTAGCTGGTTATTAGCAATTCATGATTCTCTCATGGCCTTATGGATTCATTTTTGGTGTGACCTGCTAGCTTGTTATATTATGTTCGTGATTATCTAATGCTTGATTGCTACCATACTATTATAATTTTTGAACATCGCTATCAAGAAAGAATTTTGTTTATTTTACCTTTTTCTCATTCCCACACATGTAAGCCATAACTGATAGTCAAAGACCAACTGTCTCCCATAAAGCTTCAAACTATAGTAAGTGTCCTTCATGATACTGCACACTACTTATTTTTCCTTTTCCTCATTCCCATAAATGTAAGCCATAATCATGATGATTGAAGACTAGGTATCTCCCAAAAATTTTTAAACTAAAGGAATTGTCTATCGTGAGACTTCACATTGTATTCCATATATATATGTAAATGTGTTAACCCTTTAGCCGATTAAGTAAGCCAACAAGTTTATATATTATTCAAGTAGAAATGGTAACACATTTTACATACCTTATACATAATAGGGAACAATAATAGAGAAAAATAAGCTCTAACATGCATTCCTAATTTCCTTTGTTCCATAAAATATAACCTGCAACATCACTAAATTAATTACCATAATTTTTGTAACATGTATAGCCTCCAAAATATTCATATAACAAGCTATAACTCTACTTAAACATTGTCCTCTAAAATATAATTGTCATTCGAGCCATATGGAAGTGTATTCCCCATCAACTGTAAAAAGATGTGAATCAATTTCTTTGTTCCATAAAATATGACATAACATCATCATATCTTTGTAGTAATTCCATGTTGATCTTGAGCCTCAAAAGTAAGCATATAACATGTTAAAAGTATGAGTGTAAAATTTAATTGTCAGAAAATCATCAAATGAAACTGAAAAAGTGATGTTCCTATAAAGATGTAACCATCTCATGATTTTCCCCACATCGACCTATAACAAGAGCTAGTGAGAGCCCCTCCTTGAACAAACTTTACTACCATCTTAAACTATTTAGATATGTGAAAAGAAAAACTATATTTGAAACATGTACTCTGTATAAAAACAAATACATTTGATATACATAATGATAAAACCAAAATGGACAGTGAATGGCTTCCTAATATAAATTAAAATTAAATATCAAAATCAAACCATATTTTATATATATATATATATTATATATATATATTATATATAATATTTTACATTTATATATCTATATATATATATATATATATATATAATTTTACATTTACATTAGTCATAAAAAAACACTTACTCCAACTGTATTTTATAATAAATTAATTAATCTTTTTATACACGATCATAAACTTAAAAATTATTCTCATTTAATTTTAGTGGTTACAGGAAATACAACTCCTTTCTTCATCACTAGTGCAAAAAATGTGGTTAGTGGTAATATGGTTTGTGGCTAAGCAAACCAATTGAAATAATTATTGAAAACCTAAATAATTTCCATTGTGGGAATGATTTGAAATGGCTTTTGAATATCACATTTTAAAAAAAAATTGCACCATATAAAAATATTTAGTAATGTAGAAAATTGTCTGGAATAGATTCAAGTGATTCCTTCAATCTATGCTAAATGCATATCTTATCTACACAATATTGAAGTTTAGGCTACACGGTCTTAAACGTGCCCAACAAATTCCAGCCTCAATGGCGCATAAACAGTGCCATTGTATAACATTCCTGTGACCAAATATTTGCCAAAATAGTCCTAGAACTTCCTCACGTCCCACACATCTTCATATACAAGCTACTCATAAAATTCGAAGTCTTACTCGAAATTCTAGTTTTCCCCCAAATTTTCAATATATAGGGTTTCTGACAAATCGTTTTCTGAAATCCCCCTGCCAGACTCACAAGAACCATATTTCAAATCAAGAACAAGGCTAGGGGGAATGTCAATCTCATCATTTGAGGCCTCCAAGAGATAACACATATCAATCCCTGAGTCTGATTCTGGGTCCTAATATTCATGTTGTTAGAAATAATGGAGGCCGACAAACTACCTACAGAATTGGAAATGCATTGTAGATTTGAGGTTGGCCATCATGATACAAAAAAAAGCTCATCATGTGATAATCTTTTCCAATAATTTAAAACTAGAACGGTTCTGTACCACTACCCTTATCTTGTTGCTCTCTAGGTTGAAGTCCATGTACCTTATCTACTACATTAATCTTCTTGTAAGGATAAACATTTTATTTCTTACCTGCATCCTGAGGTGTTGCACGCTACAATTTCCATTTTCCTTTAGTCTTGTCATTCCCTTTCCAATCCCACTTATGATTAGACTTATGCTCAATCCTCAATGTGATACTTGAATGCTAATGGTAGTCCACAGATAAATATTTCAACCTTTTTCTTCTCATCCTTGAGCTAAGGCACAAACTTCAATAATTCTATAAACTTACTCATGTACTCCTCATCTATCATAGTCCCCATCTTCAACTCATTGTACTCATTAGATTTACCATCATTATACCTCTCTAACAAATACTTCTTTCTCAAAAGTCTCTTGAATTCATGCCAAATCAACACCTTTATCTTGATTCCTTTAACACACATCACATCTTCCCAACAAATGATTTTGTTTCCCTTCAGACTAAAAATAACTATTCTAGCCTTCTATATTCTCTGAATAATCATGCAACTTGAAGAAATTATTCATCCCAAGAAACCATGCCTCTACATCTCCTGGTTTCTTTCACTCTCCATCAAATATAGGAGGCTTATCTCTATTGAACTCATCCATCAAGTATCCCCTCTCACTCCTCCCATAAAGATGATAACAATGATGACTGTGACACTTATTTGAAGCAAAACTAGAATAGAACCCATAACCACTACCTCTCATGTCAGGTGTGTCCAACAAACTACCATCTGTGACTATGTCATTCATATCCAACCTATGTCCTCCACAGGACCTGCTACTAATCCAGGTGGATATTGGTGGCCACCCAACAATTCCACTTGGACCCCCACCATTATTTCTTTCAATATTTTAGTTTCCTTAATTGTAGCACCATTTACTATTTTTCGCAGTTTTTCGGGTCGTAAACTTCCCAAGCCATTTTGAGGACCTAAACGACATTGTTTTGGCAATCTACTATCAATGACATTTGATAAGTCATTTTTTCAATCGTAGTCCTTTGAGAGATCTTTCCAACTGGGTATCATGCGCGTCAAATGAAGATAATATGAACAAGTGATGACCCTAGGAAGTTGGCTTCCTAGCTAACCCTAATGGGGCCCATAAACTCTTGGTGTTACATCTCCTCGGGTTAGGGTTTTGGTTGTTTAGGAATTTCTCTTATTGTTCAATAATAAAAAGACCCTTGAGCCTCATTGTAATGTAGTTCAGAGGTAGGTAGCAACCACATATCTTCTCAGAGATAAACAGCCATCAATTTGGTAGTCTCATTTCGATATTTTTTGTAAGCATACTTCATTATTTGATATTAATCAAATGAAGTGTTATTTTTTCTGCATCTATGCATTCATGGTTATATCTATAATTTGTTGCATTCCTATTTCAATTCATATTAATGGTATCAAAGCAGTCTCCTCTTTCTCTGTTTTTCTTTGCATGTCCCCAATGAGGTCTAGACATGAGTTAGGGCTTGAACTAGTCGGACCTTTGCAAGAATAGCCTCGTAAGTCCTGACAACCTCCCATGGAGGAAGAGAAGAAAGATGAGGGAGCACGATATCCTATGAAAATATTGGTCCAAGAGGCCGTTAAGAAACAAAGGAATGCGATGATGGGTAACTTTACCCAGATCCTTCAATGGTTGCCAACTGGGGACATCCAGATCCAACAACCGCTCTGGAGGCTCCTCACCTTTTATGGTACAAGTAAGCATTGACATTCCCATATTTGAGGGCCAAATAGATGTAGATGGCATAAATAAATGGTTGAATATGTTAGAAGCATATTTTTTGTTCATGATTTTTCCAGCTGAGGAAATATTACTTTTGCTCTTCTCAAAGTTTCCCCCCATGTCAAGGACTAGTGGTAAACCTATTGTGAGTAGAAGGATGATAGTACGAGCTGACTATTTTCAGCCACACCCACTTGGAATTCATTCCGAGATGCCACCAAGGAGCAATACTACCCTGTCAAGAGCTATGAGGTCAAATACATAATGTGGACCACACTGTGTTAGGGAAGGGATGAAGATGTGCTGAAGTTTACCAATGTTTTTCATACATTATGCATGAAGTTAGGCATCAAGGATTATGAGAAACATTTGGCACTCAAGTACAACTATTACCTAGATAGATACATCCAAGATGAAATGGATTCCTTGGGCATGTTCTCGCTCATCATGGTGTACCGATATGCCGTGAGTATCCAGCAAAAGTTTAAACAGAAGAAGCGAGACTTTGGATATATGAATACAAAGCAACAGAAAGGTGCCCCCAAACTGCAGAACAAAGGACAAAGCCATGGCAGGATGGCCCAAGACAACTAGCCAAGGCCATAAGCAAATTACAACATTGCAAAGACAAAGAAGGACATGGGAAAGTGGTGTGAGTTCCATAAGAGCTCCACTCACAACAAAAGCGAGTGTTGGGCCAAGCAATCACTAGTGATTCAGCTAAAGGCTTCATAATTAAATGCATGTTCGGACTCTGAGTCAGAACCTGACAAGGGGAATTATAATGGGAAGCATATTATTGATGCAAAGCCCAACGCCACCGTCCCCACCACAAAGATTGAGAAGGAGGAACCCGAAGATGCAGAGGAGGAGGAGTGTCTCTTTAACGCCTAGATGTGGGTGAAGGGTTCGATGCTATAATTCATTTTCAATAGTGGGAGACAAAAGAACCTCATTGCTGTAGAGGTCATAAAGCAGCTGGACTTACTAGCCATGGCACACCCATAACCATACAGTATCAGGTGGCTTCACCAAGGATGGGATTTGCGCATCAGCCAACAATGCCACCTTCCATACGACATCAAGCCCTTCACGGATGAGGTACTATGTGATGTTTCTCCCCTTTATGTTTTTGATGTCTTATTAGGCCAACCATAATTGTGGAAGTTACATGTTGTGTATGGGTCAAGGCCTCACATTGTTAATGTTACATTAGGAAATAAGTTATATAGGATACCCAAGGTAGCCCCGCATACTGCCATCACTCTGGTTACTACAAAACAATGGAGTAAGATAATTTAAAAAAACCCGGAAATTTATTTTCCTGCTGATATGCCCTGAAGGAAAGAAGAAGACAATGACCACAACCTCTAGACAAGGCCCCTCCACATGATAATGGCTGATGGACAAGGTCATGGAGGAATATGAGGACATCTTCTCCTCCCATGTAGGGGTGCCTTTGCACTATTAGGTCAAGCACTCCATTGATTTGACCCTAAGTGCATTTTTACCCAATGGACCAATCTATCAATGCTCCATTCCAAAGAATGATGAAATCAAGAGGAAATTTTAGGAGTTGTTGTAGAAAGGTCACATTTGGTCGAGTTTATCATCCTATTAGATCTCGATCGTGTTGGTACAGAAGAAGGATGGGACTTGGAGACTCTGTATTGACTATCGGGCACTGAACAAGATCATTGTTGGGAATAGGTACCCAATCCCATGAAAAATGACCTTCTGGACTAACTCAAGGGAGGAAAATATTTCAGCAAGATTGACTTGAAGTCTCAATATCACTAGGTACCAGTCAAACCCTTCAGTGTGTGGAAGACTACCTTTAAAGCAAATGAGGGCCTTTTCAAATGGTTGGTTATAATATTCGGGTTGATGAATATTTCTGCAAACTTCATGAGGCTCATGGATGAAATCTTATGGCCATTCACCAACTCATTTGTAGTGGTATATTTGGATAACATCTTGATCTTCAGCCACAGTTGGGAAAAGCACCTCCACCACATCTGATAGGTTCTCCAAACACTGTGGCAACACAAGCTATGCGTTAATTTGGAGAAATGTACTTTTGGCAGTATCTAGCTTCAGTATTTGGTATACATTATTGATGAACGGGGGGTGTAGGTCAATCCAGCTAAGAGCCAAGTCATTTTGGATTGGCTAACCCCAACCACTCTAACAGAGCTCCGTAACTTTCTAGGTCTCTCCAATTTCTACCGCAGGTTCGTGTTGGGGTTCTCTCATATCACTTGGTCCTTGAGTCAAGTCACCAAAGGAGGAGAGAAATAATTTTTTTTTTTTTTGGTCTGAATATCAACAAAAGGAATTCACAGAGTTGAAACATTGCCTCTGCTCTCCACGAGTTCTCACATTACTAGACTTGCAATAACCATTTTAGATTGAGCTAGATGCCTCTGACTATGCCATCGGGGCAGTCCTTACTCAACAGGGGCATCGAGTGGCATATCACAGTGAGACACTTTCAAACACAATCCAAAGCTATCCCACATATGATAAAGATATGTATTCCATTCTGAAGGCCTACTGACAATGGAAGCATTACATTTTGGGGAACGAAACAGTCTTCCACATAGAGCAGCAACCCTCAAAATTCATACAGACATAAGGGAAGCTGTAGAATGATCACCATCATAAGTGGTTCACATACCTGCAATAGTTCCATTTGAATATCAAGTACAAGAAGGGAAGCACAAATAATGTTGTATACTGCCTCAGTCAACCATCGATCATGGAGTTAACTACCATGATTAGATCTTGTGGGCATGAGACTTCTGACTGACCACTTCTCTACAGAAGTGACCGAGAATTTGGCCACGCATACCATATTCTCTTGAGGGGTCAAGAAGTTCTAGGTATTCATCTCAAGGATTCTTTGTTATGCCATATGGGACACCTTTATGTTCCTTCAAGCAAGTGTGCGTATATGATTTCGGAAGCGCACTACAGTTAGGCCACTAGGAATTCTGGGGTCAAGAAAATATTACTAGTACTGCAAAAGTATTTCTGTTGGCCAAATCTTTGATAGGATGTCAGGAAGTACATCAGATCCTGCACTGCCTGCATCATCGCCAAACCGACCATCAAGAAGCAAGGTATCTATACTCTACTGCCTACCCGTAGTCGGCCCTAGGAATCCATCTCCCACAGTCTATCATCTTAGATTGTGATATCAAGCTCACTAATTCTATAGCTTTCCATCGCCAAACTGATGGCTAGACAGAGGTTGTCAACAGGATGGTCGTACACATTTTGTGCATGTATAGCTCAAAGAATCCATGCACATGGGATGAGAGCCTCCTATATGTCTAGCATCACTACAATTGTGCTCTCCACAACATGACTAGCCACAACCATTTTCAGGTGGGCTTTGGATTCCAACCACTATGTCTCATTGATGTGGCCATACGAGTTACAATGACTCAGGGAGATTCGGCTCATGTCCAGTTTGAAGACAACAAGGGAAGTAGCTTCATTGAGCATATTTAACACATTTTCCAATAGGTACTTGATATATTAGACAAAACCAATGCCAAGTACAAGCAATGACATGATCCGCATCGGGTGCCACACAAGTTCCAGGTGGGTGACAATGTTTGGTTACATTTGTAGAAGGAGCGCCTTGTTGGGCCCCACCATAGGATTCACCCAATTCGATATGGGCCATACAACATCACCAAGGTTGTGGGAGATAATTATTTTGAGATCATCATTCCCCCATTCCTTTGCCTGCACCCATTGTTTAATGTGGATCGCCTTCAGCCATACTTTCCGCCATTACTAGACACATCCGACATTACAGAAAAACTCAATCAATAGAGTCAAATTCAGATTGCATGGAACAGGTTGCAACTAATCGGATCATGGACACACAGATCAAGAAAAATCTCCAGCAGAAGATCCAACTGTATTGAGTTTTCAAAGTAGGCCAACTCCTTCACTAGCGCAAGTGGCTCACCAGGGACCAAGTTCAGTAGAAGTTTCCTCACCTCATGGAGGAACTCAACGCAATGGGGACCATTGATTCCTAAGGGGGGAGGAATGATCCAGGTGGATATTGGTGGCCAACCGCCAATTCCACTTGGACCCCCACCATTGTTTCTTTTAATTTTTCAGTTTCCTTAATTGTAGCACCATATAATATTTTTCACAGTTTTTTAGTTCCTAAAGTTCTGGAGTTGTTTTGAGGCCCTAAACGACCTTTTTTTGGAAATATTCCCATAGTGACTCATGGTAAGTCAATTTTTATTCATTTTCCTTGGAGATATATTTCTAACAAGGTATCATGTGTGTCAAATGGAGATAATATGACCAAGTCACGACCCCGGGAAGTTGGATGCCCAACTAACCCTAACGTGGCCCATAAACTCTTGGTGTTACAATGAGGCCCTTGAGCCTCATTGTAATGCAGTTCAGAGGCAGGTACCCACCACATGTCTTCTCAGACATAAGATAGCATCATCAAGCTAGTGTCATTTCCATATTGTTTGTAAGCATATTTTGTTATTTGATATTAATCAAAGGAAGTATTATTTCTGCTGCATCTCTGTATTTATGGTTATATGTGTAATTTGTTTCATTACTATTTAAATTCAGATCAACTACAATATTCCCCATTAGTCATTTCCTCCTCTCCATAAATGACAGGTGGGTATCCCTATCTCTATAAATATGATAAGCCTTGAAGGATAATTTTACTAAATTCTACTTGTTTTTCATGTATGCTAGGAAATATTTCTTGTGACTCAATGATCATGTCATTATATGCCTTGCAATATCTGATTTTGTCTTTAAACTTTTCATGTTATTTTGTATGTTTGGAGAATACTCGTCCCCACGTTGATTACCTGATCTATAAGGAGAGCCATGTTAATTGTAATATACACCATTCCTCTGGTCATCGTTCATCATTTTCTTCCTACAAACATACCATGTTCGATAACCAAATATAAACATAATCAAACATACCTTAGCGAAGTTCATGGGAGGCTATCTCATCCTGAAAATCAATACAAATTAGAATGATACATATATATACATGATAATATTAATATGTCAACATCATGCATGATAATACTTAATGCATATAAGGGCCTCATGCAAGATAACAATAACCATGACACCCCCCCTAAATTACGACCACTAAACTAAGACATGACTCATGACAACTCGAACATGCTCTCTAGTCTATGTCTCAGTTAGGCTTACAACACCCAAGTTTCTTCTATGAAACTAAAACACATCTTTTTCTAATGGCTTCATAAATATATTAGGCGATTGATCACACGATTTACAATGCTTCAAGTGCACTTCTCCATTTCTCACAAGTTCTCTAATAAAGTGATATCTAGTATCAATATGCTTCCTCTTCCGATGAAACACACTTTTTTTGGATAGTGCAATCGTTGAGATGTTGTCATAATATATTGTTGTTTCTACTTGAGTCCATCAAAGATATTCTTAACCATACTGCTTGATATGCTACTAATGTTGCTGCTACATATTTTTCTTCTACTGCCGAAAGTGTCACAATAGGCTTCTTCTTAGATGCCCATGCTATCACACCTAAACTAAGATGGAAAACATAACTAGAAGTTATCTTCCTATCATCAAAACTACCTGTAAAAACACTATTTCTATATCCAATCAAATTCTTCTTTTTTATGCTTACATACATTATGCCACAATCTCTAGTTCCTGCTATGTATCACAAAATTCATTTTCCTAGACTCCAATGCGTGTATTTTGGAGTCACGATAAATCTGGAAATCAAACTCACCCATTGCGTAATATTCAGTCCTATAGTTGTGAGATACATGAGGCTGCCAACCAATCTTTTGAATATTTTTGAATTGAAACTGGTGTAGGGACATGTTTGCAATTCTCCATCCTCAATCTTTTCAGCAAATCTTTAGCATATTTATTTTGAGAAAAAAAATTTCCTTTTTCAGATTTCTAAACTTCTATGCCAAGAAAATATTTCATGAGACAAAGATCTATCATCTCAAATTATTTCATCATATCTACTTTAAATTTATCTAACTCAATCACTTGTATAAATCATGTCATCAACATATAAGAAAACAATCAAAATATGTCCATGCTAACTTACCTTTGTGTACAAGATAGGCTAAAAGCTTGTTCTACAAAATCCATTCTTTGTGATGTAGCTACCAATTCTGCTATACCAAGTTCTAGGCGCTCTCTTCAGTCCATAGAGCGCTGTTTTCACCCTGTAAACTCTATCTTCTTTATCTTCAACCTCATATCGTGGAGGCTACTACATATAAATTTATTCTTCTAGAATTCCATTCAGGGAGGATGGTTTCACACCCATCTAATATAATTTCCACTTGTTCTAAGTTGTTGTGGCTAAGAACTGCTCTTACAATATCCAATCTAGCCACTAGAGCAAACTTTTCTCAAAAATCTATTTCCGGGTACTACGAGAATCCTTTTTGCTACAAGTCTAGCTTTTAATATGCAAATTTCACCTTTCTCATTTAGCGTTGTATTGTACACCCATTTCACACGAATGAAGCTTTTTTCCTTTGGTAAATAAACCAAATCCCATGTGTCATTCTTTTCAATAGCTTCAATTTCTTCATACATGGATTGCACCCAATTTTCATCTTTGATTTATTCTTCAAATGAAGAATTTTGGAATGACAAACATCGAAATCATCATAAATATATTTCAAACTTCCAATCTTTCTCTTACCATCGCTTGATTCATCACCTCATTTATTTTTGGGAGAATCTCGAACTATTGATCTTCTTGAAGATCCATGCTGCTCAAAAAATGTTGGAGTCCTGATTGATGTGTCTTTGTTTGGTGTCTTCACCTGTGAATGTTGTTGCTTCTTTTTTGCTACATCAACTTCTTCCATCAGTGGCACTTGTGCATCAACTGTTTTATCTATACTACCATTCCACAACTCGTTTTCTTTGAACACAACATCTCTCCTAATCATGGTCTTGTTAGTGACAAGGTTATACAATTTCTAAAATTTTGATTGCTCAATAGTACTAGTAAATATGCATTTTCACTTTTATCATCCAATTTACCTCTTCATTGCTTAGGCACATGTGCATAAGTTACACATCCAAAAACTATGAGATGAGATATGCTACAAGATATACCTAACCATGCTTGTTCTGGTACTCTGTTGATCACACTCTTTTTAGGAGATATGTTGATCACATAAATAGCACATGCAATTGATTTTTCCCAATACACACTAGACAAGTTTTTGCCTTTCAACATGCTTTTTTCCATGTTCATAATTGTCTTGTTCTTTCTCTTTGTGACACCATTCTGCTATGGTGTTTATCTAATTGTAAATTGTTTTCTAATTCCATGTTCTTTGCAGTACTCATGGAATTCCTTTGAATCATATATGCCATCATGATCTGACCTCAATACCTCGATTTATCGATCACTTTGATTCTCTCCTAAGGTTTTGAATTCTTTGAATTTTGCCAAAGTTTCCTAATTATTCTTTAATAAGTAAACCCAAGTCTTTCTGTTATATTCATCAGTGAAAGTGAGGATGTAACAAATTCCACCAATTGATTATGTCTGCATAAGTCCACACAAGTCTATACGCACTAGCTCAAGTGGCTTCTTTTCTCTGTATGCAACTCCCTTTGAAAAATTTTCACAGTGTTGCTTTCCCAAGATGAAACACTCAAAAGTACTAGTAGGTTGTCTTATTGGAGATAATCCTCTAACCATCTATTTCCGTTGCAACAATCTCAAACTAGAAAAGTGCAAGTGTCCAAATCAAAAGTGCCATAACCAATAATCACTAGAACATGTAACTATAAAAGAACTGACATTATCATTGTACTTAATGACTAGAGGAATG
This sequence comes from Pinus taeda, assembly GCA_000404065.3. Classification (NCBI taxonomy): domain Eukaryota; kingdom Viridiplantae; phylum Streptophyta; class Pinopsida; order Pinales; family Pinaceae; genus Pinus; species Pinus taeda. Next base: position 7,738 of record APFE030542988.1, on the reverse strand, counting down.
AGTCTGCTCCTCGTCATCTACACCTTTTCTATCAGTTTCTTGCTTGGGGGCTTGTCATATATAACACATTCTTTTCCTTGAAAGATAACTTTATATCCCTTCTATGTCTGTTTGCTAACACTTATCAAATTCTTTTTGAGACCTGGAACATAATATACCTCTGAGAATGTATTCGGCTCCCCCTGCTTGGTCAGAATTTTGAGCACTCATTTTCCATATACATCCATAGCGTTATCAGTTCCCAACTTCACCTCTGCCTTGATAGATTGATCCAAATTTGCTACCAAATTCTTGTTTGTTGTCAAGTGGTTACTACAACCACTATCACACCTTCTTAGAAGGTTTAGGCAAGGTATGAGAAGCTAGGAACATGGAAATAGTACTCTCTGTAGTGACATTAGCTCTTCGGTTCCCTTGATCATCTATCCTCTTCTTGCAATCATAGGCATAGTGACCAAATTTATTGCAATAATAACATCTCACCTTTGATTTTTGAACTCATTGATTATTGTTGAAGCTTGTATAGTTTCTTCCACTTTCATGTTCATGCTCTTCTCAACCGTCTCTCTGACCACCATATCTTCTGCCTCATCTTTTACCTCTCACTCTACTTCTCCCTCGACCTCTATCTCTTCAAATAAAAACCTGGCTTTTGAATGCAGTTTCTAAAGTGAAACCCTTATTTCTCTCTATTCTTGCCTCATGTGATAGAAGTGATCCCATCAACTGATGATTTGTGAGTGATGTCAAATCCTTGGATTATTCTATGGTTTCTACCACAACATCAAATTTGGTAGACAAATATCATAGGACCTTCTCAACCATTATTTGATCTTTCATTTCCTTACAATAAATTTTTAACTGATTTACGACAGTCAAGACCTGATTCATGAAAGAATTGATGTCCTTTGTCTCCTTTATCTACAAACTTTCAAAATTTCTCCTAGTATTCTGTAACTTAACAATATTTACTTTTCTCATACCTTTATAACCTCACTTTGATACCAATTTATTGTAAAGGAAGAGGAGATGAAAGAAAAGTTCACACACAAAACACAAAAGTTGTGGCTCTAATGGGGCCAACCCACATGATCTCGCCGTCAACGTATTCCACTTGATGGGTGTACAAGCAAGTAATAATGTTTAACACAGATATTTTTTTTTTATATATGCAAATAGATTAACCGCGTTGAGTTAAATGAGGGTGATGGTGATTAGTACGATGGTTTTTTTTTGTTGGACATCTGTCCTTCCTTGGGATTCCACGAGCCTACCTTGGTATAGGGTTTCACCACCTTCAGGCTCATTCAGTTCATTCGTTATTCTCTCGGTCATTTGTGTTGTGTGCTCTCGGCGGTCTCCCGCAGCTTCACTGTGGATTTCATTTTTATGGTTTGTCCACCTGGTTCTCTGAGCTGTGTGCTCTTTGTGGTCTTCACAGCTTCAATGTGGTTTCCTTTTCTTTTGTTCGTGGTTTTTTTTTCCTCATTCTTCGAGCTATATGGTCTCGGCGGTCTTCGCGGCTTCAATGTGGGTTTTGTTTTTATGGTTTTGCTTTACTGGTTCGGGACTCGACCTGGAAGTTTTTCCATTCATCCGGCAAGGTTATGAAACCTGGGTAAGGTTCGCTCACTTCGTGGTCTCCTTCTCGAATGTTGACTGTTATGGTATGTTTGGTAACCAACTTGGTATGTCTTTGTCTCTGTCCGTCCTTGTCTCGGTTCAATGTCTATTCTTTCCACGAGTCTTATAGTCGGTAGTTGGTTCGTTGTTCCTGGTAATGTTTCTCCAGCTCTGAGTTCAATTCCTCCACGAGGCAGAACTGTGGTGGCGAATTCCTTCGCTTCCTCTGCCAATTTATCTGGGTAAGTCCACCTATTCTATGCTGGATATATATGCTCCTTTTTCTCAGTTGTCTAATGTCTTCAGCTCCTCATGAGTAGGGAAACAACCTGGAGGAGTGGTTGCAGTTATGGCTTGCCTCCGTCAGGTAAGCTAACGAGATATGTATTGGTTGTTCTATTCAACTTTCAATTCCTCTTTGTTTCATTTCACAACAAATCATTTCGTTTGTCATTTCCCTTTGTAGGTAGAGCCACTTGAGGGTTTCGATGCATGCAAACTCGACTATTCCAATTGACCACAGGTAGTGTTGTTTCTGTTCGTTAGTTGTTTCACTTTGCTTCAGTGTTACAACTGTAGGGTCAATATATCTTTGGTCTTCGAGTCGCTGTCTGTATGTGATTCTTCTGTAGGTTCTCATTGTCGTTGGGTTATCGTAATGAGTTGAGGACTATGGGGTTTGGCTTCTGCTTGTTATAAGTATGAGTCATATATTTATGAACTGGGTTCGTTCCTTTGTTTCGAACAGAATGTAAATGAGAAAAGAATCAGAATACTGTCTTTACATTTCTATGAATTCAACAATGGAACTGATTGGACTATATTTATAAATTCACATACCTGGTTTTTACAGAATTTGTTTGCTTATCTGGACTTGTAATTTCCAACTCCGTGTCGTTCGTTCACATAAATGATTTCATATTTAATTGTCTGGTCGAGTCAGCCTGTAACCTGGGTGCTTACGCTTCTCCTCTCATTTGGTTATCTCCTCCTTTGTTTTATAACCTGTATACATATGACAACAGTCTCCACGAAAGTAATTTTACACAAATTATTACACATAGTCTTTGGGACGCTATAGAGATGAATGTGCACAAAGAAAATATACTTTTCTCCTTTTTATTTCTTTGTCAGTCGAACCTGTACATTGTACTTTGTCCCTCTTTTTAACAGCAGTTTTCTCAAACTATCACTAACTGTTGTTAGTTATGTTCAATTGCTTACATCAATTATTCCTCATATGGAACATTTCATGGTTGTCTAACATATTTTCTTTTCATGTTTTTACAAGAGTAAATTAACTGTCTAGAAACAATGACGCTAACTAATTCCTACTGTTCCTAATTACAATTTACTAAATTAACTTAGGAAACTTAACAAAAGAAGAATGGCAAAAAAAACAAGCACGCTATCCATTCAGTGAATTAACTCCTTCGTCCCCTTTAGAGACCATATCACCTTCACCTTGTCCTTGCCCTGTCAGCCAGATGCTTCTGCATCAGGCTCCCAGGGTAAATGAAAATCATGGCTTCGTTCCATGAGCTCCTCCACCGAATAGCCAACCTTTTGTATCTGCGACGCGTCAAGCCACGAATTTTCCTCCATTGGACAGTCTCTCCACTTGACAAGATATCGTAGATATTCCTCCCTACGTGTCTTCTTGGCTATCTGGGTACCGAGAATCTCTTCAATCTCATGCGATTGGGCCGAAGGCATATGCGTCATCCAAAAACTGTCTCCAACTTGGGTGTCCCGTTCTGGCCGTACCACACTGTCTTCCTTTGCTTGGGTAGTATATGGGAACAGGTTCACCACATTGAAAATAGGTGATATGCCTATATCAGGTGGCAGCTAAATTTCATAGGCGTTGGCTGAGAATTTACGCAAAATCTTGTAGGGACCAATTTTTTTAAATTTTAGTTTATTATATGCGCCCTTAGGAAATCATTCTTTGCACAAGTATGCAAGGACCTCATCTCTAATATTAAATTGTACTTCTCTCCACCTTGAATATGCTTGCTGCTTATATTTCTGCACGCTGTCTTGCAATTTTAATTTTACCTGATCATGTAGTTCGCTCATTGGTTCGGAAAAATATTCTCCATCCGTGCTTCTCTGCTCCAATTTTCCAAAATCTCACAGTTCATGTATTCCCCGAGGATGCATGCTATACAAGATTTGGAATGGGATGTGTCTGGTGCTACGATTTGGCGAATCGTTATAAGCGAATTCTGCCTGAGTGAGAGCACGATCCCATAACTGTGAATTTTCCCCAATCAGACTCCATAATAAATTCCCTAAACTCCTATTCACCACTTCCATTTGTCCATCAGTCCGCGAATGATACGTAGAGTAGAAATTCAATTGCGTGCCCAACTTTTTCCACAGGGTGCGCCAAAATTGTCCTGTGAATTTTACATCCCTGTCAGAAACGATAGATATGGGTAGGCCATGTAATCTAACAACCTCTGTGAAAAATAGGTGAGCTACATATGTGGCATCACTAGTTTTCCAGTAAGGGTTAAAATGCACCATTTTTGAAAATCTGTCTACCACCACCATCACTGAGACATAGTCCCGCTGCGTTCTAGGAAATCCCAAGACAAAGTCAATGCTGACTGAGTCCCATGACCTGCTCGGAACAAGTAGTGGCATGTAAAGTCCAGTATTCTGACTATGTCCTTCCACCAGTTGGCAGACTCTACACCTATTCACATATCGCTGTACATCCCTGCGCATTCTGGGCCAGTGATAAAACTGTCCGAGCTACTCCAAAGTTTTGTCTATGCCAAAATGACCGACTAGACCACCACTATGTTTCTCCTGTACAATATTTTCCCTCATCGAACAATCCAGGATACATAACTATCCACCTCTAAACAATAGTTCTTCCTGCAAATTGTAGTCCAACCATCGACTTGAATTCCTCAACACGGGATTTTGGCAAGCTTCAAAGGCTTCTTTGAAGTCTGTGTCTGTCTGGTACAAATCCTTTAGATGTTCGAATCCCATCACCTGTATTCTACTTTCCTGTAAGAGCAAAGCTCTCCTGCTCAAGGCATCTGCCATTTTATTGGCTTGCCCGCTAATGTGTTTTAACATGAATGTGAAACTCTGCAAGTATTCTACCCATTTGGCGTGCTTGTGGTTTAATTTGTGCTGCTTCATTATATATTGCAGCACTGAATTATCAGAAAATAATACAAACTCGTTGCCCAGTAGGTAGTGTCTCCAATGCTTTAAAGCTTGGACCACGACATAAAATTCCTTGTCATACGAGGAATATTTATGCATGCTTTCGTTCAATTTCTCACTAAAGAATGCCACCGATCTATCTTCTTGACTGAGCACAGCGCCAATAGCTGTCCCACTTGCATCACATCGAACCTGAAAAGGTTTTTTAAAGTCGGGTAGCCTTAAGATTGGCCTCTCTATAATCTGCTGCTTCAAAAGTTGAAAGTTGTCCTCTGCTACTCTAGTCCAACAAAAAGGTTGACTAGCCTTTTTAATGGTGTTTAGCATCGGCGCGCAGATTTCATTGAAGTTCCTAATAAACTTTCGATAAAAAACTTGCCAGTTCGTGAAAACTACGTACCTCAAATAAGCTCTTTGGTGACAACCAATTCATGATTGCTGCAATTTTTTTTGGATCCATCTTCAATTCATTTTCCGTAATTACAAACCCCAAATAGGCCAGGTCCTCATGCACGAAAGTACATTTTTTAAAGTTTATCAGTAGTTTGTTCTGCTGTAACTTCTCTAGCACCCTTCAAACATGTTGAAGATGTTCTCCCTTTGTTCTGCTGAAAATCAAAATATCGTCAAGATAAACTATCACAAACTTGCCAATAAATTCTTTTAACAGCTCATTCATCAATCTCATAAAAGTACTAGGAGCGTTGCTAAATCCGAACAACATGACTAGCCATTCGTACAACCCTTCATTGGTCTTGAAGGTTGTCTTCCACTCATCTCCTTCTCTAATCCTGATCTGATGATATCCCCTCTTTAGATCAATTTTCATGAAATACATTGCCTCGCTAAGACAATCAGTCATGTCATCCATTCTGGGTAGGGGAAATCTGTACTGAATAGTGATTTTATTGATACATCATGAATCCATACACATCCACCATTCTCCACCCTTCTCGGTGCGAGTACTGTTGGTACCACAGAAGGGCTCAAGCTTTCTCTGATCAGTCCCTTTTCTAGTAACTCTTGCACCTGTTTACGAATCTCTTCATTATCTTTCGGGCTCATTCTATATGCTGCCTTGTTCGGTAGGCTTGCTCTAGGTATGAAATCGATATGATGGCTAATGCTCCTCTCGGGAGGCAACTTATCTGGTAAGTCATTGACTACAATGTCCTTAAATTCTTCTAACATCTCCTGAATCTCTGTAGGCAATTCTAACTTTTTTGTGTTCAGCAACACTGTCTTAGTCCTCCCTACAATCGGATAATTCACCTTGTTTTCCTAAATCTGCTTAACAAACTATTTTCCTCCCATTAACAATGCTTTTGTTCCACTTGCTTCTGTTGTATCCTCCTCTTTGATGGGTACAAGCGTATGCTTGACTCCATCATTCACAAATTTGTAACAATTCATCTTCCCATTGTGCATCACCTTCCGATCATGCTGCCACGGTCTCCCTAGCAGTTTATGGCACATATCTATTGGCGTGATATCGCAGACAACCTTGTCCTAGTATTTGCCAATGTGAAATTCAACCTCACATTGTTCATCACTTAATAGTTGGTGGCCTTTCTGTAGCCACGACACCTTGTAAGGTGTGGGATGCTTAAGTCGCTTCAGTCCCAGCTTTTCCACCATCTCGATGGCAACTAAATTATATGTACTTCCATTGTCTATGATTAATTTACAACACTTTCCATGTGATTTGCAAGCTGTTCGGAATAGTGCCTTCTGTTGGGTCTGCTCAGCTATCTCCTTGGCTGGCTTCAATAATATTTTATTTAAAACCAAAGCCTGTCCTATTTCTGCCACATTTTCTACCTGTCGGGGCTGTGCTTCAGCTTCCTTAGGTTGCGCAACAAATGCTCCCCTCTAGCCAGTGTGCTAAACTTCCGGGCATTCGAAGGATCTGTGCCTCCACTTATAGCACCTGTAGCATTGGACATTAGTCCCCCTCACACGACCATTTCCTCTTCGCCGCTGATATGGCCGACCTCCTCTGGTGCTATCTCGCTTCTCTGTTGTCCCTGAAGCTCTGGAGTTGCTTCCTTCTTCGCTGTTAGTGGAAGTTCTCCCTCTGCCATACGACTATCCTCATCCTCTGTTATTTCCTTGTCCTCTCCTGTTATTCTGTTTCCCATTAATCTTTTCTTTAGCCTTTACAACACTCTGAAAGGCTTCTTCTATATTCCATGGAGAGAGAATATTGATCTCATCTAGTATTTCAAGCCTCAAGCCATTCATGTATCTCGTTGTCTTCTCTGGAGTATCATCAGTATAACCAGCCCACAAGTTTACACGATAAAACTCCTATGTTTATTCCTTTATGGTCATACCTTTCTACCTTAAATTTTGCACCCATTGATAAAGCTCAACCTGATAATTTTTAGGCAAAAATATGCCTTTAAGTTTTCCCACCATCCTTGGCCACTTCCTTATCGGTAGCTTGTTCATCCTCTTCCTCTCCACTTGGACACTATCCCACCATAAAGCAATGTGTCCTTTTAACTTATTTGCAGCAAATCTGACTCTTTTCTCCTCACTGATCTCTTCGTTTTCAAAATACTTATCTAAATCACTTCCCTAATCCAGCAGGACATCTGCGGGTAAACCGCCATCATAGTCAGGGATCTCAGGTTTGGGTTTGCTACTGGCTAATAGTACTAATCTCAACAGTCTTAACTTCGGGGCTTCTTCATCTGATCCGTCCGTAGTAGTTGCTGCCTCGTCTTCACTGTCATCCCCAAGTTCTGGGTCACTTCTCCTTCCTGCCTCCACTGCTTCCAAGCGAGTAGTAAGGGCCCTCAATTCTTCCCTCAAGCCCTCGTCTGCTACTCTGCGCACACCTCTTCCACGTCCTCATCTTTGAACCTCCATCTCCTGATTTTTTTTTCAACATCCTGCTCTGATACCACTTGAT
>APFE030542968.1:0-16411 GCA_000404065.3 Pinus taeda | reverse complement strand
CTTTAGTGATTTACTGTGATAATCAGAGTTGCATTAAACTCACGGAGAATCCAGTATTTCATGACAGGTCAAAGCATATCGGGATCAAATATCATTTCATCAGAGACTATGTTCAGAAGGGAGCTGTGAAGCTTGAGTATATTTCTAACTACTCCTTATGTTTCGCTTACATAAGGAGTAGTTAGAAGGTCACAAAAGGCTTCAAGATATCGAGAATAATTTAAATCTCCAAGGTCAAGCTTCTAGAGGGAAGGAAATCAAATTCTGGGTACATTCCATTAATACTCATTGCAGTGAATAACAACGAGAAAGTTTGAAGAGGATAGAAACACTATTTTTGGAGAACCAAGAGGCTAAAATGCTATCCATCTCTAAGCCGAGTCCATTGAGCAAAAGATCGAAGTCCTAGGCATATTTTTACGGTCTAAAATTAATGTTGAATTGCTCTAAATTTTCAGTGTTTCCTTAGAAATCTGAATCTCAGAGTTTTGAGTAGATTTGTGGGGATTAAATCTCATCTTGTGGATTAGAAGAAGCCTTGTTAACCAACGAAGAGTTCTAACTCTATTTAATTGCTTTGTAGGCCTAATAAGTAGACCTATCTTAAAACTACAAAGAAAGACTGAATATTCTGAATTATGGAGCGAAGGCATAAAGTTAGCCTACAAGGGCAGAAATTAAAGGTTCGAACTGTGCGTTATATTAGTGATCCGAATCACCCGAATTGCAATCATATTTAAGGATAATCAGTCTTATCTCAGAGCATCAATTGAGAGTTAGTAGAAGCCTTGACAATTAGAAAAGTATTACCTCTTGAAAATGTCCAAGTCCAAACTTGTTGAAGGTATTATAGGCCGTTTTGGAAGGATTGTCATAAGATTGCAGCCACCCTGGAAGAGGCGCTGAAAGTTTTGAGCATAAGTGCATTTGGGAAAATTCATAGTATAGCTCAACTATCTTAAAAAAGAGCTGAGATTCCTCTTACATTCCTATGCATAGAAAGGACCATAGACCAAATTGTACAACTAGGGTGCCAAAGTGGCTCACCCAACAAAGATATCTATGTGGCAGTAATACCTCTCTTCAGAAGCAGATATTCGAGAAGTTTGCTCGACAAAAATCCTTCCAATGCTTCTTTGAGGCTCTGTGTCAGCCCTCTTGGCCTCTGCGTAGCTCTAGAACCCCCTGCGTTAACCCTATGCTACTCTGCCCTGACTCTCTGGGATTTTGCGTTATATTATTGATCCGAATCACCCGAATTGCAATCATATTTAAGGATAATCAGTCTTATCTCAGAGCATCAATTGAGAGTTAGTAGAAGCCTTGACAATTAGCAAAGTATTACCTCTTGAAAATGTCCAAGTCCAAACTTGTTAAAGGTATTATAGGCCGTTCTGGAAGGATTGTCATAAGATTGCAACCACCCTAGAAGAGGTGCTGAAAGTTTTGAGCATAAGTGCATTTGGGAAAATTCATAGTATAGCTCAACTATCTTAAAAAAGAGCTGAGATTCCTCTTACATTCCTATGCATAGAAAGGACCATAGACCAAATTGTACAACTAGGGTGCCAAACTGGCTCACCCAACAAAGATATCTATGTGGCAGTAATACCTCTCTTCGGAAGCAGATATTCGAGAAGTTTGCTTGATGAAAATCCTTCCAATGCTTCTTTGAGGCTCTGCGTCAGCCCTCTTGGCCTCTGCGTAGCTCTAGAACCCCCTGCGTTAACCCTATGCTACTCTGCGCTGGCTCTCTGGCCTTTTGTGTTGCCCACGCAAGCCTTGCTAGCCTCTGTGTAGTCTCTCTGGCCCTCTGTATGGCTCCTGCTGGCTTTGCATAGCCTCCTCAATCACTGTGTTAGCTCTTCGACACTATTTCTGCCTCTCTGCTATGCACTCACTGCCCCTCGCTGCAACTCAGATCACTTCTTCGAATTTTCTCAGCAAACCTTGCTCCAGAAAATCGAATTGACTGATCAATCTTGGTGTATCTCCAACTGTCCCTCAAGCCTCCTCTTATACTTTTTCTGTTGAGTCTTCAACGACCGAGATTAAATCTCTAATCAACAACTAAGATTAGATTTGGCTTGATCCATGTCATTTAGAACGTTCTCACCCCAGTTTTATATATATATATATATATATATATATATATATTTTAAAAAGGTTGGGTAGTTTATATATTACAAAAGCTTTGATGGAGCAAGCTCCTATTACATAGACGGTATCATGAAAAACCTCAAATTCATGAGATGAGAACGCAGTCTCTTCTCCTCGGCTTGTATTCAGGACTTCCTGAGTTTTTATGTGGATTCTGATGCACTGTCTAACGAACTGACCTACTAAAAATAAAAATTTTCAAGTCATGAGCTCTGTGATAGATGTTAAAAGCTTAGGGACTAAATGCTCCTGACTTGGCTTGTTCCTCTTAACAAAAAACGTCCAAGTTGTCTCCTTCGTTGGATACCATGTGATTTGTATGCTTGTTCTTCCCATGTCTCTATTTTTTGCTCTAGATTTTGCTGTATATCTTTGGCTTTGGGTTGCCTGAGATGATTCTTCTTTTGTTGTGGATGTCCACTTTCCTTTTTCCATCAACGCGGACCCTTGGGAGAGTCAACGGATGAGGATGCCGCCTAGGTTAAGACGCAGAGGTTGGGATTAGAGGCTATGTGGAAGGGATAAACTAGTGGCGCTGATGGCTGGGGGATCCTTTGCGACCATCGATGGTCAATGGGTGCAAACAAGTCCACAAGTTAACCAAGCAGAAAAGCAGTATTAAACGCGAAGGTGGTATATCGGACAGGGGAAAAACCGTAAGCGTAAAAGGGAGGGGTCGCCCTATTCCGTTGATCAGGTGACACATAGAATTAGAGGAGAGAGAAAAAAACGCTTCTCGGGTGGGTAAACTCTGTGCTTGTTGACCGCCCGAATTTGGTGAGAGTCGTCCGATCCTATGTGTACAGATCGACGGTTAGGGTGGTTCGCACAGATTTGGATGGTCGGGCTGAATAGTGACCATCGGATCGGGCTCCCGATCAACGATCTTGATTTGATCGGAAGTGCGGGCTCGACGGTAGATATAGAAGCAAATGAAAGGTTTTTTGAAATTCGGCTGAGGCGCGGGTGAAAAGAAGGATGGAGGCTTAAGCTAAAGTTTGCACATTGTGAAGAGGAAATACTGCTGGCAAAGAGATAGAACAGAGGGGGCCTTGGAGACCAAAGAATCACTATAATAACACTAAAAATGGGAATTTCCTCGTTGAGATTGTTGTTGCAATTTTTATCAATGTACCCTCTGTTCTTTTTGTGCTTTATCTCAGCTTGAGACCTGACTTCGATGAGATAGGTTGTAGTGTAGTTCTTGTGAAAGCCTGAAGTTTCATTCTTTTTCCTTTGCTTTCACATGTTTTCCTGGCTGTTGCTGCGGTAATGTGTCCTTTGTTGATTTGTAGCTATTGTTTTTTGATTTATTTTTTTTCTCATTGTGATCTCCTTTGGGTTTGGTTAACTTTTAACATAAGGATTTTGCTGGTTATTAAGGAACCGAGCTATGGTATTCCTCCTGGTTTTCACGAACAAGTCCATTTTTTTTCACTGCTTGATTTGCAAAGTGATTTCCCTGTTGATTGTGAATTCTCAAAACATGTCTGTAGATTACATCGCCAGAGCCTTCCAAGTTCTTCCTGATTCTTCTAAATATTCTGTTCATGTGCTCATTACTTGGTTTTTTGTTTCTTGCCATTGCCTCTATTATTATGGCTGAATCTCCTATTATGATGAGGTTTTGAATTTTTCTTTTTTTAATCATTCTTGTTCCCATCAACAAACTGTAAGCTTCTGCCTTGTTATTTGAAATTTGTCCCAAGCCCCATTCTTAAGTGACACTTTATTTCCTATCAGGGTCGAGGATTATTCCTCCTGCCCCTGCCTTTCCCGCATTATGCTTTGAAGCCCCATCGAAGTATAGACAATGTTTATATTAGTTTTTCCTCCAGTTTGTCAGCTCCTCTTCACTCATTCTTATTTTCCATGTACCTCCTGTGCTTATCTTCTTCTGTTCTCTTTGTCCATTATTATTTATTATGGCTTTGCTTGGCCAATCCCTCTCTTCCTGTTGAAGGATTTGGTTGTCGGTTGGAGCTGTTCCTTTGACATTGAGTATTTCAGAGGTTAGACCCCAAGTTTTTGAAAGGGTCTTCCCTATCCTTGGAATTTGATTTTTGAAAATGCACTTGTTTCTTGTCAACCAAATTTGTCAACATAGAACCACTGGAATACATTTCCATATCCTCTGAATTGTGGATTTTTTCTTTGTTGTGTATGGTTAGGCTTTCTCAAAGGTTTGAAGAAAATCCGGCAAGGGCTTTTCGAAATTTATTCTTATTTCCAAAGGACTTATCAGCTGCTGCCAACATTCTTTGGTGAAGATACATTCTTGGAAAAGATGCTGAATATTTTCTTCAGCTTGCATGCGTAATGGGCACCGTGTTGGACCTTGAAAGCCTTTTTTTTTTAAGTTTTCACTGGTCAATATTCTCCCTTATAAAAGAGTCCATATGAACATTTTTATCGTAGGCAGGCTTTCTGATTTCAATGCTATTTTCCAAGAATCCCACTCTTGTTGATTTGGTTGTTCTTGAAGGATTTTGTATCCAGTCCTAATTGTATATTGTCCATCACTTGGATCCCATAGATATTCATCTTCCTCATTATGATGGATTGGCACTGCCCCTTTTAAGAGCTGCCTGATTTTGCTCCATTGCCCTTCTAGGTCTGCCGGAATAGCTGAGATTTTCCAGTCTTGCCACTCCTTTTGGTTTCATAAAGAGATTGAGTGTAAAGTGTTAAAACCTTTACTTTTCATTCACTCTTGTATGTCTTCAATTTCTGGATGGGTCTGAAGTGGTTCTTTTCCCATGATTCTGTCCTCCCAGATTGAAATTGTTTTACCATTGCCTAGGATTTTAGAAATGTATGTTCTCATTAATGGAATTGTTTTTTTAATCAGCTTCAAAACTTGGGTACATTGTTTAATTGGGATATTTCCCTTAAGCAATCTTTCCCTGGTGCCATCCATGTATTTTGATAAGAGGGTCTTTTTCCACCAGCTCTCTTTTCCTGTAATTAGTCTCCATATTATTTTCTTTCCTAGTGCTGCATTCATAAGACCAGGTATTCGAATTGATAGTCCTCCTTGTTCATAAGGAAGAACTACTCGCTCCCACCTAACCAGGCTAAATTTTTTGTTTTCTTGCTTCCCCCACTGCCACAAGAAACTTCTTAAGATCAACTCCATTTGTTTGTGAGCACTTGCTGGAGCCATGATTATTGCATATTGGTAGATAGGTAGAGCTGCAGGGAGTGCTTTGATTAGAATTGCCCTTCCTGCCATATTCAACCACATCATACCCCAGCTTTGTATCTTGTTTTTCATTTTTTTCAATTTGTCTAGTCCATATTTCTGTCTTCAAGTTCTCTTTTGAGATTGGAAGTTCCAGATAGAGGAAGTGTGTCCATTTTTCCTATACAGGGATGTCTAAGATTTGTGAGATCCTTTGCATAGTTCTTGGGAGGGGGAGGGGGAGGGGTGGTCGGTATTGCATCCATATATCCTGCATTTTGCATTGTTTAATAGCCCACCTGATACCTGTAGGAATTCATCCAAAACTTTTTTGAACCTCCTTGCTATTATTGTTGAAGCCCCTCCCAGCAACAATGTATCATCAACAAAAAGTGAATGGTTTATTGTTTTAACTCCTCTTACTATTCTGATCCCTGTGATGCTTCTTTCCTTTCTTTGGTTTTCCAAAACCCTACTTAATGTATTTGCGATTATAATATATAGGAAGGGAGAGAGAGGACAACCTTGGCTAAGACCTCTTGTGCTTTGAAAGAAGTCATTGGGCCTTCCATTTATAAGGGGGGCAATCCAAGGGGTAGAAATGCATGCCTATATGACTACCCGTATTTCTCTTGAGAAACCAAGTTTCTGGAGGACAACCATTAGATATGGATGGTTGACCCTATCAAATGCATTAGCCATATTTAGCTTGATTATGAGGCCTTTCTCTTGTCTTAGCATACTAGAGTGAACAACTTTCTGTACAATAATGACATTATCTATGATTTGCGTGTTGAGCACAAAACTTCCTTGATTTTTAGATATAATTATTGGGAATACTTCCTTGATTCTGTTTGCAATTATTTTTGTTATTATCTTGTAAGAAGAATTGCAAAGAGAAATAGGGTGAAACCTATTGAAAGTTGAGGGGTTTGCTTCCTTTGGGATTAGAGCAAGATGGGAGGATTTTGTGTTGCCTCCTATTTTTTTTTTTGAAGACATTCTTCACCATTCTTAAGAAATCCTTTCTGATGATATGCCAGTGAGATCTGTAGAATGCTATTGTGAAACCATCTGGCCGAGGGGCTTTGTCTGGATGCAGGCTCCATATAGCCGCCACTACCTCTTCTTCTGTGGGATCCTTGCACATTGCAACATTTTGTTCTTTTTTCATTTTTTGTTGTTGTTGTGTATTTCAAGAAATCTTCACTCTCAGCCATTTATCCACTGGCTGATAGTAAGGTTTTAAAGCGCTGATAGGCTGCTTTTTTTAGTTCCTCAGCACCTCTGACCTCTTGGCTTTTGACTTGAATTTTTTCTATTTGATTTCTTGCTCTTTTTATTTTTATTATATTGTGGAAAAAGGGTGTGTTTTTGTCCCCTGCCTTGAGTCACAGACTTCTGGATTTCAGTCTTGCCTCTTCTTCTTTCCTATTTTTCCTATATATTTCCTAGAAGATTGCGTTCTTCTCTAAGGTAATCTTGCTTGCTTTCTTCTTTGTTTTCTTTTTCAGTTTGCATGCTTTCCATTTTCTGTTGTAACTCTTTTTTCTTCTCTTTTTTTTTTTTTTAATTTCATTTGCTCTTGCCCATTCCTTTAGTTTGGTTCTTGCAGTTTTTAATTTTGTTTCCCAGATATACTTTGGTGATCCTGTTACTCTTGGCTCCCATGCTTCCTTGACTATTTCGCTAATTTCTGTGTTGCTGTCCCAAATTGAGCTGTATTTGAATGGGAGCGGTCCAGTCTCTCTTTTATGTTGCTTTTACCCACTCTTTTATTGCTCCAAGTGTATTTTCCGTTGCTAGGCGGGATGTCTATTAAATTGTGTTGTTCCATTATTTCTTCTAGAATATCCCTGGATGGGTCAGTATGGTATGTTCCTCCAAACTTTTCTTCTATACATCTTACCAAATTTAAATCTCCCCCTAGAATTATTTTCCTAGCTTGTATTGCTTCTTTTATGGTGGCCCAACATTGCTCTTTTCCCTTGTAGTGATTTGGGGCATATATATTTATAACACTGCACCTCTCTTTTGTGCTGGTTTGCATTAGGTCCGTTGGGATCCAATGCTGGTCTTTTTTGTATTTTATTAATTCCCATGTTCCTTTTTTCCATATTGTGCAAATACCTCTTGACGCTCCTGTTGGCTGTATTTCTTCCCCTTCATAATTTCTGTTTTTTTTTAATATTTTCAGTTTCTTGATTGTTTGTTTTTGTCTCCTGAATCATAAAGATATTTGGGTTTTCTTTTGCTAGAATGTCTCTTGTGGCATTTTCTTTGATGAATGATCCCATTCCTCTGCAATTCCAGGGGACCACTATCATTATTTACTTGTTGGCGGGTGTAAGGCTCCTTTCTGTCTTTGTTGGTTCTTTTCATTGCTTCCTGTATTCCTTCCTAGGAAGCTTTCCATAGGTTGTTGTATTCCTAATGCCATTTCCTTTGCTGCTGCTTCATATCTGAGTTCTTTGTTTGTCTTTCTCCCTGCTTTTTTTTGGTATTCTACGATTGGAGGTGCTTCCTTTGATTGTTTTCTGGTTAGAATTCTGTCTACTGAGGGCGGGGGAGAGGTGTGAGAGATTGATGCTAGACGGGATGATGGGGGGTTGGGGGTATGTTGAGGGGATCTTGATCGTGGTCCAGGGAATGAAGGGGCTGAAGGATCCAGAGGCTCAAAAGGATTAAGGCTGGCAAGGGGATTATTATCTTCTTTGGGTGTTGTGGGGTGGAGATCAGCGGTTGTGGGGGGATGTGAGGAAGATAGATTTGTTTGTTTGTTGACTGTCTTCTTTCTTTTGACCTGTTCCCATTTGTTTTCTGGTTCTTCACTCTTTTCATTTTCATTTTTTTTTGTACATCTATTTGCAAAATGACCATGTTCGTGACATACCTTGCATTTGAAAGGAATTTGTTCATAATCCAGCTGTTGTATGTGCATCCACTGGTCCACTTTGATTTTGATAACTTCTGGTAGTCCTTTCCCCAGATCCACTTCTACACAGATTTTGGCACATGCATGCATATTTTCCTTTGGCTCGCATTTGTCTTTATATTTCCCAACTGCGTTTCCTATGGTTTTGACTGAATCATCCCCTCAACAGTGAAGGGGAAGGTGTGACAATCTAACCCAGACGGGGACGACATTGGGGACATCCATTTCTGGGTTGAAATCCGTCGTCCAAATGTTTAGATACAAACCCCTTGTGTCCGTAAAATAAGGTCCATTCTTGAAGATTAGGTCTCAATCCTCCTTGGTTTCAAAGTGGAAGGTGTAATATCCTCTTCTGCAAAACCTGATTGATATTTTTCCATCTATTGACGTGGTCGAATTCCTTTCTACCCATTTTTGTACAGTTTTGGGCGATGGCCATAACCTCGTAAATTGCCCCACTAATCCTCGCTTCGACAGAGACAATGCTGCTCTACAAGGAAGGGCAGGAGGGAGCGAGATTTCAGGAATGTCTTCCAATCTTTTAACAAACTTTGTGACTGAAGGTTTGTTCTTTGTTGGGCCCATTGTGGAGATGAGGGAGGCAAAAGCTTTTGTTGTTCCTTCATTTTCTTGTTGTTGATATGATAGAAGCTCTCCATCCTCTGGTGTGTCCATGGTACTCAAACCCCAGCAGCAGAGGGCCGTTGAGGAGCAGCTGCAGGCTTCTTGCGTCGTTCTCTGGCTAGGGTTTCGTTGCTCCTTTAGCAAGCAACTTACCAATTGTATCCCAATCCACCCAGTTTTATATTAATACCCATTAATATTTTAATTTTCTTAAGTTTAGACTTAAGAACTCCATTAAAAATATTAATTATTTTAATATCTCTCTAACTGGGTGGAATTTCCCCAAATCATTTCTGTGTCTTGGAGATCTCATATGCTTTAGCTTCTCAACCAATTTTCATGGCTAGAGCACATCCGATGCTACCACAAATCAACACTCACTCTTAGCTAGGAATGTGCTCTAGGAATGCTCCACCATTGAACATCACACTGATCATCCAACACTGGTACTTGTGCTGATGCCACTGATATATTTGTACTGCAGCTCCCTCTGCATCTATGTTGTTGCTGGTCCTTCCTCCCAACACTGCATTTGCACCGCAGTTCTCTCTCATCATGCTGATTGTGCTGCCCATAGCACTACCACTGCTAATTGTTGCACTGCAACTCAGTTATTGAGAAGTAAGTAACTAATCTATCCAAACTACTGACATCCTTGTCAGGCTAGAAGCCCCCTGATGCTGAAGCTACCTCTGCTGCTATCTTGTGCTCCCTCTGCTGCCTCTGCTCCACTGCAACATCTCTGTGTCTCTTGCACTGCTGCAACATCTTTGTGCCTCTCGCACTGCTACAACCACCTCTGTGTCTTTCTGCATTGCTGCAACCACCTCTGTGCGTCTTGCATTGCTGCAACCTTCACTGCGCTGGCAGAGATCACTGCACTCTAGCACTGCCTTGTCGCTCCATCCGCATCTTGCTTTTACCAACATTTGTCATCCTACTTTTGTCTCTCCTGGCTTCTTTAGCTGGATATGATCCAAGAGTTTGGGTACCTCAAGGATTTTGCACCTCATTCTCTGTAGTCCTCCTGACTACATCTTGAATTCACCCCACCTCTTCTTTAGAGGTGTATGAGAACTCATGGCACAATCGTCATCCATCTCGACTTCTTTCGTCGCCTTCGCTGGAGCTGCCTTGGAGTCAGAAGCCTCCCCCTTATTCTTCTTCCTGGG
The DNA here is from genome assembly GCA_000404065.3 of Pinus taeda. Classification (NCBI taxonomy): domain Eukaryota; kingdom Viridiplantae; phylum Streptophyta; class Pinopsida; order Pinales; family Pinaceae; genus Pinus; species Pinus taeda. The sequence goes on along the minus strand of APFE030542968.1, from coordinate 6,336 downwards.
ACACTAGGTTGCATAACGACCCAACTCGCCACAATGGAAGCACTTCACCTTGGAGATGTCCTTCTTCGTCCTCTTCCCTTGTTGTCCTGTAGATGCCAGAGCCGCATCCTCCTCTTCCTCTTTCTTGATTCGACCTCCTTTGCTGCTACTCCCCGCTTTGGTTAGTCGTCTGATCTCTTCTTGGCGAAGAGCTGCCCACTCCTCTTCCCATCCTGGAAGAGTTGCTCTGCCCAAAATGCTTTGGACAGATGTCTCTGAATCCTTGGAGACTGCATTTAGGGCGGTCCTCACTATGAACTCTTGATTCGGTGTGGCCCCTATGGAAGTAAGTTGGTCCCGAATCTCCTGCAACCTGCTGAGGTATAGATCTATCTGCTCCTCCTTTTGCATCTGATACGACCACAGCTGATTCTCCAGAAGCATCTTCCTCTACACGGAAGTGCCCTAATACAATGGCGTCAAGGTATCTCACATCTCTTTTGTTGTGTTCTTCTCGGCAATATGCTGAACTACATGATCCTTGACCCTATCAAGCATTATGCACTTTGCCTTGTCCATTGAATCCTCATACCTCTCATTATCAACCAGGTCAACTGGGATAGCCATGGTTCTCAAAGTGAAGCCGTTGATGCGATGTCTATCGAGCACTGACAGGATCCTGGCCTTCCAGATGACAGAGTTGGAAGCCCCATCCAACCTGTCCTGATCCTTTAGTCTGTTCACTGCCATCACCGCTCCTTCTTCTGGACTCCCTCTGAGTCTCGACTTCTCTTTTGGAAGTTCTCTCCTAGACTCCCTCTGAGTGTCGATTTCCCTCATGTAAGTCCTCCTACCAACTGTCGAACTGCTCCTCTTCGATCCTCTATGCACTTGCAACATGGATCTGGATTTCTTGGTTAGAAATACCTCAAGGCAACGGTTCCCTCTACCTTGGTTCTGTCCCGTTAGGTACTGTTCTGCTTCGACAACAACACCCCACCAGTTTCCCAATCCACAATTTGCCCAAAGCTCCATAGGCCCTAGGAGCTAAAGAAACTGAGCCTCTTAGCTCTGTGCAATCCCAGCAGGGCTGAATTGCTCCTCTGGCCAACTGCGTCAAACCTACCTGACTGAGTAGGATGACGTGGCTCTTTGTGAGCCTCTTCTGCCTCTCTCTGCCTCTACGCTGACCCTTTATCTGGCTCGAAATGATGACGCGGGACCTTTGCGTCACTCCTTCACTGCTGCCTTCTGCTTAGGAATAACCCTGTCTCTCGGGACAACTGTTTCTGTTGCAAATTTTCTGATTTAGCTAGTGCCTTCAGCGCTCCTGTGATCTGCAACGCTCTAATACTGTGTTGAAATTTCTAAGTCTAACACGTTAGAAATCCCTACTACATCCTTTGGTTTAAATTCTCCTACTTGTTTATTACATTAACAAGTTATTTATAAATATAAACACTGAAAATAAACATAGATGCAACGTTAACTCATATCTAGTTCATCAATTGAAACACTGGAACAAACACATAAGGGACACCGTTATTTTTGGACAAATGTCCCTGGAAAAACCCAACTTGGGAAAACTGGTGCAACAATTCTGAGGGTTTTATTATTAAGCAGCTTGAGTACAACTAACATACCAAACTGGCTCACCCAACATAGATATCTATCTGGCAGTAATACCTCTGTTCGGACGCAGATATTCGGCAAGTTTGCTCCATGAAAATCCTTCCAATGCTTCTCTGAGGCTCTGCATCAACCCTCCTGGCCTCTACGTAGCTCTGTAACCCCCCGTGTCAGCCCTCTACTGCTCTGCGCTGGCTCTCTAGCCTTTTGCGTCACCGATGCAGGCCCTGCTAGCCTTTGCGTAGTCTCTCTGGCCGTCTCCGTAGCTCCTGCTGGCTCTGCGTAGCCTCCTCAATCACTGCATTGGCTCTCTGACACTATCTCTGCCTCTCTACTATGTACTCACTGCCCCTCGCTGCAACTCAGATCAATTGTTCGAATTTTCTCAACCAACCTCACTCTAGAAAATCGAATTGACTGATCAATCTTGGTGTATCTCCAATTGAACCTCAAGCCTCCTCTTATACTTTTTCTGTTGAGTCTTCAACGATCGAGATTAAATCTCTAATCAATGACTAAGATTAGATTTGGCTTGATCCATGTCATTTAGAACATTCTCACCCAGTTTTATATTAGTACCTATTAATATTTTAATTTTCCTAAGTTTAGACTAGGAACTCCATTAACAATATTAGTTATTTTAATATCTCTCTAATTGGATGGAATTTCCCCAAACCATTTATGGGTCTTGGAGATCTCATGTGCTTTAGCCTCTCCACCAATTTTCATGGCTAGAGCACATTCGATGCTACCACGAATCAACATTGACAAGGCTTGTTGAAGAAGACATTAAGAGCCGTGAAGTATAACCAAACACATCTTGACTTAGTGAAGATAAGGGTTAGAGCCTCGAAAAAGGCAAGGTTGGTGCCTAGAGGATAGGGTTGGAGCCCTAGAGGATCAGAGTCCTTAAGGAACCAGGTCGAAGCCTGAACTAGATATAGGGTTGAAGCCCTTGAGGTTGGTGCCTCAAAATTGACAAGGTTGGAGCCTTAGAAGTCCAAGTCAGTGCTTGGCATATTACAGGTTGGAGCTTGGGAGATTGAAGATCGGTGTGTTCATCTATGGTTGGAGCCCTACATATATTGAACTTGATTTATTGTAAAGAAGAAATTAATAAAAGCATTTATTCTTATTGTTCATTTTGTGTTCTAAATATAAGTGATCTAATTGGTAAAATTAACATATGAAAAGAAATATTGATTCACGCCCCACTCAGTGTTTCCAACAATTGGTATGAGAGCCAGTTCCTTCACTCAAAGCCTAATAACTTGAAGGTTGACCTTTAGAACACAAATGGCAAAGCCAAGGAAGAAAGCCTCTAATCCTCCAAATATATCTCTTCCTCAATCGTGAAAATTGAAGATGATCAAATTGGGAAGGTTCCATTGTTCAATGAAAATTTTGATATATGGAAGATAAGAATGAGAAATTTCTTAATGGCTCAAGGCATTGAAGTATGCGAATCAATGATCATTGATAGCATGATGAACAAAGAATCCAAGGAGTACAATGCAATAGCGCTGAAGGCAATTTTGAATGGGCTACCAGATCCTCTAAAGGCCAATTTGGAAAAATGTTCGTCAACAAAGGGTATATGGGATAAACTTCATGACCTTCACTCAAAAGGAGTGTTGACCATGACCACTAGTGAAGAAGATGATGGAAAGCAAGAAGGAAATCCACAACCCATCAAGGAAGTTGATAATAAGAATGATGACATTAAGGCCAAAGAAGACCTCGAAGAACAAGAAAGAAAAGAAGACTTTGAAGAAGATCTCCTTGTTATCAATGTTGTCATTGATGTCAATATGGCATTGGATGAGATGGCAAATATTCTTGATATGCCTAAAGAATATCATGAAACCCTAGAATGAAATGATAAGGTTGTAGACAATAGATGCATGGTTCCATATGATGATGTCAAAACTCTTGTTTGATAAGAATGTCATCAATTAATATGTCAAATCTCTAATGAAGAAGATTAAGAAGTTCCAAGTGCCAAGTATTTAGAAGCCCTTGATGACATATGGAGGACTACATTTGATGATGTCATATTCTTGATGAATGACCACAATTCATGATGGCACTTGATGAGGTCTTTGATAACATGGTTAGAGAACATTTGATGGTTGGAAGATTATTTTGGAGTTCTCTTAATGATGTTGCACTATGACTGCACTAGTATATGATGACATTGGTCATGCGTCATGCTACATGGATGTTGCACTCCTACATAATGACTCTATGATCCTATGATGACATTGATAACAATGAAGAAGCCACACTGTCCCAAACATTCCTCATGTTGTACCAAACTTTTTATGCATAAAATTTATGGACAGTCAAAAAGAAAAATTATTTTGGACACCTATGAGGCATCATTTGAAGATGGATCCTAGACCATCTTAAAGAGGATATTTTCCTCTTTCTAACGAGCCTTTATTTGCCCCGAAACTCCCAATAGTTTGTGAGATATTGAATTTTTAAGTTAAGGAAGTTATTCCTAGCAGTGAGCTGACCTACACTCAGTCATACAAGTCAGCCTCACTTCAAATAGACATGTCCCTTAAGTTATAAACGAAATCTCTATAAATAGATGTATAAACACTTCATTTTGATTAGCAATTCAAGCAATAATTCAGAGATACAAATTAAAAGAGAAGACAGAAGGCCGAGGAGAACAAGGAGACTATTGTTTAGGATGAAAAAAAGGGATAATTTTGTTTGGGCATAAAATCTTGGTCGAAGCTGCCGTAGTTGCCATGGTCGAAGCTGCCGTGGTTGAAGTTGCCGTAGTTGCCGTGGTTGAAGCTGCCGTGGTCGAAGTTGTCATAGTTGTCGTGGTTGAAGTGTTGATTTATTGGGATTGAACCTAAGTTGCACGAAACGGGGAAACGGAAACGAGTTTCCGAAACGGGAAGCGATACGAAACGCGACCTCCCCAAATTTGAGGAAACGGGGAAACACGAATATATATATATATATATATATATATATATATTAAAATATTTAAAAATTATTATATATATGTGCAATCCTAAAGCATTAATGATTTAAACATTAAGATTAAATTTATATCACATTTACTCATGAGTCATGAATGATCACATAATGACAATAAAAATATAGGAAAATCCAAAAGCAACCATTAAAGTTTATTATATATCCAAGGGCAAAATCTCAAAATCAACCTTTATTTATATTAGTATATGAGGCTGCAAGTACAATAAAGACTATAAGGCTGCAAGAATTATAGAGGCAAAAGACTAATCCTCATCATAACAATCCTCATCAAAAATAGAAGCAACACAATGCTCAACAGTGGATGGTGGCGCTAAAGAAGATGATGCACCAATTCCACTTCCAGACTCGTCCTCAATATTCAAGGCAGCAAGAGAGAGCTCCAAATCAGGATTTTCTGCCTCCACATCCCATTCTTTAGAAGGACCACTATTGTATTCTGGACCCCTACGAAATGCAAGGCGAAGGTTGGAGTGCACATAAACAAGATCCTCTGCTTTCTGTGAGCCCAACCTATTGTTGAAAATAATACTGAGAGAGGGGGTGAATCAGTATTATCAGAATAATTATTCTTTTTCAAAACAACTGATATACACTACTTCAATTTAATAAACCCGTGTATGTACGCGACTATGCAGAAGGAAACCTGCGTATACAGAACATGCTTTTACTTTACTTAATCTTTCTGATGATGATTGTTAGACAGTGATGCAAAATCAAATAACAGTATCCAGAGACAGTAAAACAGAGCAGAAAGAAAATCAGACACAAGAACACAAGATATAAGGTGGAAACCCAATGTGGGTGAAAACCACCTGCTGCAATTCGTCTCTATCTTCCTTTTTAAATTAGAAAACTTCTTTTACAATGTACTGGTGCATTCTTTTTACCAGTACGCAGGCTGCAACCTGCAGAGAGCTACAACTCTCTCTCGTTCTCCAGTTTCTCCTGGAAGGGAGCAACAACCCCCTTTAACTTTTGCACTAGCCAAGATACTAGTACGTAGGTGCTGGCCTACAGAAGGCTGCAACCTTCTCTTTCTTCCAGAGACCACTTTTCATCAATTTTCAAACTGGATCCATGAACATCAAACAATCATCAAGAATCAACCAATCTCCTTTTCACCAACTAGATTTGAAACAAGTAAATACTTCTCTGATAGCTGTACACAAAACACTGTACCAGAAACCACACAACAGAAACAGAACCCAAAACACAGCAGCAATAAGCAGAAACAACTAGATCACAGCTTAATGCATATACACATTTTCAACAGTCTGCAACTTGCGTGCATACGCATCTGCGTATGGAACAACCTGCGTATACGCGCCTTTACTTCCCCTAAACTGCGTGTATACGCGCCTTTCCGCTTTACTGAAACCTGCGTACAGATCTATAAAGGACAACACACTCTTCCAGATATTCAATCACTAATTAACCCAGATTATCAGACTTATAAATTAGATAAGCGCCACATCAAGCAGATCAAAATCATACAGAGATAATATCATTTAGGCTTAAATATTATGACCCATGAATAGACCTTATCCTTCCTTTTGCGCTAAGGTTCCTCCTTCCTTCAGATCCAGATCTGTGTCACCATCCAATATACCAGCTCTAGCCCTTTTTCAGATCTTCAATAATAATCCAGATGGTGATTTGTCACAAGATCTCCTTCCTCTTTTATAGTCATAGGCCTTCCCC
>APFE030542967.1:0-23946 GCA_000404065.3 Pinus taeda | reverse complement strand
GCCCCTGCGTGGGTTCAGTTATTTTGCTTGGGATGGGTTATTTTTGGAGAGTTTCAGTTCACCCACGTGGGTTGATACCTGGCTCAGAATGCCGAGGCCTGGCCTCAGGCGATGACACCACATGACTGTAATGTTTTGCCCGTTGATGAAATTAATAGATTAGTTTTTTCGTAGTGAGAAAAAATATATATATATATATTCATAAATATTATAAAATTATCTTTTTCAATTCAATTATGTTTTTTTATTTATTGATCTATTTTAATTTCTTTATTATTTATTTTTTTAATAATAAACGTAACATAAAATCAAATTAAATAAAGTATTTTTTCTTAATTAAATTCAATTTTCATGTGAAATATATTTTATAATAAATTTAATATAGAATAAAAATAAAATGTAAAAACATCGATATTGTTTATAAGTAATACTTTTTGAAAATCTATCAAATTTTTTAGAACTCAACGGGATTAATTGGAATTAAAACGATTTGTCTTGGTCATAAATGAACTACAACGGTGGGAATTCGAGCATTTGATTTGTTTTTATGAAACTCAGATTTTGATTGCGAATCGAGCTCCCCTCAGAGATAATATTTTTATTTTTATTTTTAAAATCAACCTATATTGTTAATACATTATTTTGCTGTATTTTTCAAAAAAAAACATTTTCCAAACAAATCTAACAAAAACACTAATTTCTAATGGTTTAAAAATTTCTCGTGAGTATGTTGTGGAGGTAAGATTTTCTATCTCCTTTTTTAGTGTATCAATGTCTTCATTGTCATATTGAATAAAGCAAAACATCTTTTAATCTATAGGATAAGATGGAATAACTTAATGTATTTACATGTGGAAAGTAATGCACTTCGGAATTTTGAGTGATCAGTGGTTTATTTTTAATTACACTCGCTAAATATTTATATTATTTTTATTTATTACTATTTATTTTTAATTTAAATAATTTTTATTTGTTTAATTATTATTTAAATAATTTTAAAAATAATATTTTTATATTTTTAATTAGAGTTTTTTTATTAGATAATAATATATAGATTTTGAATTAAAAATTTGCATCTCTTTTCAGTTGTTATTTTCACATATTGTTAAGTATTATTAATGTTAAATAAAAAAATATTTATTAGTTTTAGGGAGCAACTCAATTGGTGATTAATGTAATATTAAAGAGATGAGATTTACTGGTAACTATCTCTCACACTAGATTCCTCTTGGATAAATAAATATACGAATAATAATAGATATTTATTAAGTGAATCCTTTTCCTCCCACATTATTTAGAATACCAGTTGTAATTATCCACGTTAAAAATTGTGCCTCTTCTCATATAAATTAGTCACTCATTAGTGTACCTAATTAATTAACAATTAATATGACTACATCTTCCAAGAAACTTCATCTCCTAAAAACATTTCAAAGCTTAAATAAAAAAACATTTAGAAATATAAATTAAAATTTGTAATTATCCTCTAAAAACATTCACCCATTGGTGTACCTAATTAATGAACAACTAAAATGGCTACATCTTACAAGAAAACATGAGGTTGTAAAAAAAATCAAAGCTTAAATTAAAAATATTTAAAATGTAAATTAAAAAATTGCACATATATAATTATTTGTGTCACCAATCTTTACTTTGTTTCCAAATTTTGCGAATTCGAGAATAATTTGTGTCACAAATCTTTACTTTCAACCTCTCGGGTGTTTCCAAAAAATATTCTTCCTTTAGAATCACATTGTTTGGGTGACTAGCTACTGGAGCTTCCACTTTCTTTCTTTTCCTCGAGGATGGGTTCTTCCTACACCACTTTGTTGTCCATTCCGTCAAAAATTGCCTTTTTCCCTGCTCTTCTTCAACCTTTAAAGAAGCTCGGTACGATCTTTTCTTCGGCCTCTAAAGCATCTCGGTCTTCAACCTTTAAAGAAGCTCGGTACGATCTTTTCTTCGGCCTCTAAAGCATCTCGGTATGATGCTCAATTGTATTGAATGAAAACATACCAATCTCATTCTAGTTCTCAAACATCGATCCATTAATATATCTGCAAAATTTCTCCGGCCTTTAAAGCATCTCGGTATGATGCTCAATTGTATTGAATGAAAAGATACCAATCTCATTCTAGTTCTCACACATCAATCCATTAATATATCTGCAAAATTTCTCGCCATCCTTTTCATTATGACCAACTCTATTATTTAATTTATAAAATTATTCATTGCATTTCCTCACTTTCATGGGTTCTTGTTTAATATTTTGCGATAGATTGAGCAGAAGTCGATAAAAACTTAAATCTATTGGAAGCATATTTTTCAGGTCATGACATTTCCAATCGGGAAATGATTTCGTTTGCAGTTCAAAAATCTGCCCCCCGCGTCAAGGACTAGCGGGAAACCCACTGTGAACAAAAGGAAGAGAGTGAACCCTCGTTGTTCTCAGCTGCACCCACTTGGGATTCTTTCGGAGATGCCATCAAGGAACAGTATTACCCTATCGAGAGCTATGAAGATAAATACATAAAGTGAACCACGCTATAGCAGGGAAGGGACCAAGATGTGTCGCAGTTCACAAATAATTTCCATACCCTTCGCACGAAGCTGGGTATCAAGGACACTGAGCGGAATTTGGTGCTCAAGTACCGCGGTTGTCTACACAAGTACATCCAGGACGATATGGACTTCCAAGACACTTCCTCGCTCGGCACTGCGTATCGGTACACTGTAAAGATTGAGCAGAAGTTTAAACAGAAGAAGTGGGACTTTGGATCTGCGAATCCAAAGCAAGGAAAATGCACCCCTAAGCCACAGAACAAGGGACCATGCCAAGGCGGGGCTACCCAGGACAACCCGCCGAAGCCACAAGGAAAGAACAACACCACGAAGGCGAAGAAGGATACGGGAAAACGGTGTGAGTTCCATAAGAGCTCCACTCACAATACAAGTGAGTGTCGGGCCAAGCATTCACTAGCAGGCCGAGATGAAGGCTTCCGAATCAGACGCAGGTTCCGACTCTGAATAAAAACCGTTAAGGGGACTGACAAAGGGAAGCATATCATTGGTGCGGGAGCCCAGTGCCACCGTGGCCACCACAAAGATCCAGAAAATTGAGCATGAAGGTCCAAAGGAGGGGGAACGCCTCTTCCACTCACAGATGTGGGTGAAGGCTTCTTGGAGGAACTCAATGCGATGGGGACCATTGGTTCCTAAGGGAGGAGTATTGATCCCGATTTTTATGAACCCCGGTATATTGAATCAATTAATATTAAAATATGTTGAAATGATTTCTTTCGATAGTAGGTATAACCATTTAAAAGTTTTATTTAAACAACATCTAAACACATATTATTTAGTAGGGCATCCACGTAATTTACTAAATATAGGGATGAAATATTTTTGTTTTGTGATTTTTATTATTCCATATTAACAAGAGCATTCATATAAATTAAAAGGCTAGTAAATTTTGATAAACACCAATCCATAATAAGTATCAAAACATTTGCTTCATTGTGTATCTAAGTTCCTAAAATTTAAAAAAATAAATAAATAAATCATACCACAAATTAATTTTTAACTTTACTCTAAATTTATTACTAATAATAATTATAAAAAGAATGAATACATAATTTAAAAATATATACATTTAGAAAAACATGAAACAATATTTTTAATGTGAAGAATTGCCCTTCGCAATGGAAATCTTTAAACTGTAATTATGCTTTGGTACAATACCCTAGCGTATCAATAGCATAAACCCCAAAAACGATAAAGCATTTGTTTATAAGACATTCTTATTTAATCAATTTGATTAAAATGGTAAAAAAACATAACTATTTTGGAGATAGATCTAAACCTTTGATTTGTGAAGACCTTATTCAAAATAGACAAAGCTATGCAATTAATTGTGTAGAGGATTTGATATTGTAAAGACGTACATATTGAAATATTTATCGACTCTTGTTAAATTGCTTAATTATCAAATTTGTCTAGAATAGAGCAGGGATTTATTGAAATTATCTCTTAGTAAAGGAGTTATAATTGTGGGGATCTAAATCTTGGATTTTTCAATTTTTCATTAGAAAAGATCATTTTTCCAAACAAATCTAACTGGTGGACAAAACATACAAAACTTATAGCGGTTTAGAAATTTCTCATAAGTATGTTGTGGATGTAAGATTTTTGATCTATTCTCTTTCTCGTTGTCACATTGAGTAAAGAAAAACATCTTTTAATCTACAGCTGTGATGGAGTAAGTTAATGTGTTTACAACTTGAAAGTAATGCACTTCATAATGTTGAGTGTTTATTTTAATGAGACTTGTTGATATTTATATTATTTATTTTTCATTTACATAATTTATTTATTATTTAAATCATTTTAAAAATTACATTTTTATATTTTTAATTACAGTTTTTTAATTAAATAATAATACATAGATTTTATATTATTCACTTCTTGGTGTACCCAATTAATTAACAATTAATATGACCATACTTCATCTAGTAAAAACATGTCAAATCTTAAATTAAAAAGGTTTAAAAATATAAATTAAAATGTGTTATTATCCTTACAATTAGGTTAAAAACAGTGCCTCTTCTCATATATATGTCATTCGCCCATTCTTGTACCCAATTGATGAACAATTAAAATAGGCCTCAAAGATTACTACTCAAAAAAACCACTGAACCTGTCACTTGTTTTGAGCCCGGATAAAAAATTTCCTGACAACGAAAATAAAAATGATAATTTGAATATGTAGCGCAAAAGCTTTCTAACAAGACCTCAAAGAAGATCAGCAACATTAGAAGGAAGCTCCTCAACAACCACATTGTAGAACCTCTGAACGTCTTGTAGCATTCTCTCATCATCTCTGGTAACAAAGTTAATTGCCACACCCTTCCTTCCAAACCTGCCGCTGCGACCAATTCGATGGAGATAGTTTTCTGGCTGGGTAAGAAGGTCATAGTTGATGACCAGTGAGACTTGTTGCACATCAATACCACGGGCCAGCAGATCAGTTGTAATCAGTACACGTGAGGATCCAGATCGAAATTCCCTCATAATGATATCCCTCGTGTTTTGATCCATGTCCCCATGAGTAGAAGAGACAGTGTGGTCACGAGCTGTCATCTTGTCCGTCAACCAATCAACCTTTCGCCTGGTGTTTACAAAAATAACACTCTGTGTGATTGCCAGGGTCTCATACAGATCACACAGTGTGTCAAGTTTCCAATCCTCTTTTTCAACATTGACATAGAACTGCTTGATACCCTCGAGTGTCAACTCATCCCTCTTCACTAGAATCCTCACAGGCTTACTCGTGAATTTCCTGGTGATCTCAAGTGCTTCAGGAGGCATTGTAGCAGAGAAAACACCCACCTGAATCGTTGAAGGGAGTAGCTGAAAAATATCATAGATCTGGTCTTTGAAACCCCTGGAAAGCATTTCATCGGCTTCATCCAGCACAAACATCTTGATGCGATCGGGGCGAAGAGAGTTCCTGCGTAACATGTCAAACACACGGCCTGGGGTCCCAACGACAACATGAACTCCACTCATGAGTATACGCTGATCATCACGAACACTGGTTCCACCTACGCAGGCATGAACTTTAACCTGCAAGTAATCCCCGAGAGCGCGCATGACGTTTTCAATTTGTTGTGCAAGCTCTCGGGTGGGGGCGAGAACCAAAGCCTGGCATTGCAGCGAGCCATAGTCGAGTTGCTGCAGAATTCCGGAACAGAAAGTCGCTGTCTTGCCCGTTCCAGACTGGGCCTGCTGTATCACATCAAGACCCTTGCAGAACGGCACTATTCCCCTCTGCTGAATCGCAGATGGCTTCTCAAACCCATAGGCGTAGATGCCTCTAAGAAGATTCTCGTGTAAGCCCATTTCATCGAAGCTTTCGTGAACTTCATCGTAGCTTGCGAAGAGCTCGTCGCCTTCCGTTGAAAGTATTTCCTTCATCTTGGCGTCATACTGACGAGCGTCGAACATAGTTGCATCTGCTACCGTTCCGGCCATGATTATTGGGGTTTAAATCCAAGCTGAAGAAATGGTTCGCGAGGCCAATTCGCAGAGCAGAGCAGACCGCAGCAGCAACGGCACAAAAAGTATTTACACTCGGTAACAAACCTGTTAAATAGGTAGACCTAATTTCAAGCAACAACACTAACAGCATAAAAGAAACTACCTCCACGTAGAAAGTCGAACAGAAATCCCAGAGACTTCTGGTTATATTCCAAAATACTTTATCTAACGAAAACCCTTTTCATATGAATCCACAACCTGGATAACGAAATAGATTAGAACGATATTTTTTATTAATACAGACAGGAGCCAAAGAGTAAAAAGGGGTCGTCAGCTTCAGCGAGAGGTCGGCTACTTTTCGTTACAGAAACCCCTAGGTGGGATCGTTGTTTCATTATTAACTAAACCGCCCCATTTTCTTTAACCTGGGCAGACATCTCCCCAAATCGTAATTTTGACCTTTTTCCATTAAAGCACTGGAAATAGCTTTGATCACCACGTGGAAACTTTAGGCTTTTAATTATTGCCATTTCCAAACGACTCATGAGCCCCAGAACGCAGAAAGGAACCATATCGACTTTATTTAGAGAGTGTTTACCCAACCAAACGAAGCCCCACATGATTAGAGGAACCATATCCACCTTATTTAAGGAGTGTTTACCCTGCCAAAATAGAGAAAGGAACCGTATCCACCTAGTGGAACCGTGTAGGAAGTGTTTAGGATTTTAGTAAATTCATTTCCTACCTTCTAAATGGGAACATGGTTATTTATATCTGTGGTGGTTGATGTTATTGGAACAAATACAATCCTTAACATTTTCCATTCTATTCCTTCTATTCTAATATCCATGGTAAATTCATTGATGCATACTATTATACTTAAGATTCACTATTGGTTATGGATGCATGTTATCATTTGATGGTATTCATTGCCACTTTGTCTCATTTTAGAGCTTTTGTCTCCATGTTTGTTTGAATACTTGATTTGTAATGCAAAGTAAAATGCTTTGAGTTTGGTTTTTATGGATCTTTTCCTAAATAAATCAAGATTATTTATCCAATTAGCCCTAATTCTAGGATACCATGTAATGATTTTCCATCTCATTGTCCGTAGCAAATGATTTCCTTATCTAATATAGTCTACCATGCATCAAAATTACAAGGGAACATGCCCTCTTGCTTTGAATAAGTCATTTTTCCATGAACTGTTGCACTCCTTCCACAACCCTACGAATAAACTAACAATTGAACTTGGAACATAAGAGTAGGTCATTCTTCTAAAATGCCACCATGGTGAGTGTAAATAATTAAAAATATTCAAATGCGGTCAAATTCCACTTTGGACTACTCATTTGATGGACATGATGATGTCATTGTGTTCTTCTTTTTCAGAGTAACAAAATCGACCTAGAGATCACCTCCTTGAGATAAACAGAGGTTAGTTTTTGATTTTATGCACCCCCTCATGGACATTTGATCGGGTCAGCTTCAATTTCATGCACACTTGGTAAGGTCGGCCTAAACATCAAATGGACATTGTTGGACACCCCCAGAGGCCTATATATACAAGTGGACTAGAAGCTCATTCGGACATCACAACATCGAGAATCTTCTTCTCTTATATCTGATTTGGTTCAGAGCATTGGCAAAGGAAAGTGTTGTACAGAGGTCTGAACTCTCAAATCCGAAGCTCGCATAAAATTAGGGTTTTTGTTCTGGACACTCGCATATAACTCAGAAAATCCATCCCTAGACGCACGCATGCTATGGGCAAGACAACGTCCAGGAAGCTACAAATGCACACATGCCAACTTGAAGGGAGCGTGGAGAGGTTTGACTACAGTCGATCCTCATCCAAAGTTTTTTTAAGTTGTCTGAAGTTTGAATCAAGCTGTATCTCATATATTGTACCACTGTAAACTGGTTTCTAAAGTTGTTGGGTTGTATTACTGTTCATATTGTCTTGGGCTCATTGTACTCTCTCCTGAACAATTTATGACAGTCCAATAAAAGAAGAATCTCAAAGGGTTTTCCCCTGGTCTTTCACCAAATCTGGTGTCTCTTGTTGATGTGTTGATTGTCTTCTTTCTCATTGCATATATTTTTCTATCTAAGGTTACTACTGATGAATGGAAAGACTAATTGTAACTGGAAATTTTTCTAATTGAAGTTTGGAATTGGGCTAAAGTAATTGATACAACATAGAAAAATATGAAAAATTAACATGGTATCAAAGCTAAGGTTAAGGACAAGCCCAAAAGAAGACAAGCCTTGAAGCAGTCATCCTTGAAAAGTTGAAACAACTCATCCAGATTCAATTAAAACAAAGGATAACCGAAATGCGTTTGCATTTGATAAAAGAAAATATTCATTTTTTTGTCTTGTTTGCGTAGAGGACACATAATCCAATGATGTTTGTGAAAACAATATGTATATAAAAGCTCGAAAACATACAAAACTAAATACAAAGCTGAAAATTTCAGTTTCAAACTTCGAAGAGATGGAATTAGACGATACTATAGTATCATCTGAAGGTGATCAAGTTTATGATCTTGTTAGAGAAGGTAACATTTCAATTGCTTTCAAAAGATATATATATGTTTTATGTTTTTAAAATCAATGCATATAAGTGTCTAGATAATAGTTAAAATATAGAGATCTTTAAATAGATAATAAAATCAAGTCCATGTTGATAAAGTTAATTTCATATTAATTATGATCTGAATTTACACTTGTTTTATTGTGCAAGATATTTTTCTGTTGTAGTTGCACCCATTAACAACATAGAAAATGTCAAATATTATTTGATGTGAAAGATGAAGTTATTGGAAGACTATGATGATAACGTTTTTATATATGAGAGAGGGTCTATTATACTGAAAGGTTATTTTTTCCAAGAAAATCATCAAACTGAGAGTAATGTTTACTTTCAATAATATCAACCCGATGTCATAAGTTGTCAATATAGTGACTTGGTGTGTGCAGTGCGCATAAAGTTGATAGAAGTTCAATCAAAAAAGAAATTGAAAGTTAAAAAATGGAGAATGTCAAAAACTGACGATGAACAGATCATTGAGGATGTCATTCCATTACAATTTTTTTAACTGAACTTCCCAACAATTTCTTCTACTTGGATTCATCATTGAGAACTTAGAGTTCAAGTTCATGCGGCTGGAAGGTCTTATGGTTTTCACCTTTCGACGAAGCCTCGATACAACTAGTCCAAATATCTTTACACGCATTTTGTGGGGGTCCATTGCAGATGCCTTTCCATCAAAACAAGTTTTTAAACCTATTTCTAGATTTTATGATCCATGCCTTCTATATTTATTCCAATATATAACCTCATTTAGATCACTTGAGATATTTTGTGAGTCCTAACTTCAAGTCGAACATGATATCACCCTCAAATATTTTAACATTATGACAATGGGTCCTACCTTAGATGTGTTATAAATAGACTTTGATCCACCTATATAGAGACTTTTTTTTGGGAGGCTGAACTCTTTTATCAAGGGCCTACATACTTATTATACCCAAATAGACTCCAACATGGATTAATGGAAAATCAATTCGAGTTTGTTGACAACAAACCAAACTGGGATTCTTTCTCTAGCAATTGACAAGATTTCAAAACCAATACAACCTATACCTATAAAACCTCGAATTCAATCAACAATTGGTGTGACAATTAGGTTTTCTTATGACAAGAACAAGAAAACCGATTTTCTTTGTCTTAGTTACAAATCTAAATCAGTCGCACTCTCTCTCGTCTCTCATGGAAAACTCTACAATTTCTTCACTCTTTTTTAAAATACTTCCATTATATCAACGAGTAACAAAGTTTTAAAAAATTCAATGAATTTCTATTAACTCCCTATTTTTTCTAGGTCTATCCATGTTTTGAACAACCAAATGACACTCACCCTAACTCCATAACGACATAGATTCCTTCTAGATTACATTTAGGAAAATATTGCAAAATAGATAAAATTTAAGGAAACCGTCTTCCTTTAGAAAAATAGGGCTGACATAAGGAGGTAAAAATGATTTAACTGGGACATACTCCTGCATCAACAACTCATGCTCCCCTGCCATGCAAAAAACACTTCATTGTAGAATGCCTCATTTCCATGCAAGGAGAACATCGTTGTTTTTATTGGAAATGAGGCAAAACACTTCAACACAAAATGAGGCATCCATACATCTTATAAATTCAATGGCTTGTCACCATTTTAAAAAAAAAAGGATACCCATTCTATTGTTTGTCTATCAATCACATCGTTATCCATTTTGATACCATTTTTAAATAATTGTAGGGATAAGAACTAAGATGGATTAGCTAATGGCATCCCTTCATGTAGAACTAGGGGAGACTACCAAAGGAAATGGTCATTAAAAGGAAAACCATACCACAATGAAGTGTCTTTCCGTGAAATGAACAACTTAATAACCTCCTATGCATCGCATTTTCTTTGGACCAGCAAAAAAATAACAATCATAACATAAGTAAGGGTTCCTATGAGGATGTACAAAGGAAGGCCCTACCAATTATTTTTCCCCTATGGATAACCTTGACTAATATTATTCTTGTGAACATGTTTCCTTGCTTCACGACAATTCATGCCCCCTATCATCCATTTAGAACAACAAGACTTCAAACAAATACTTGTTGTGATAATAGTCAAACAATCATACTTATAGAAGCATAACATAAATATGAATTGGCATGGACAACCAAATTTTGAAAACATAATATCATTAATATATATGACTCACATTGACTCATTACAAAAAGAGAATCAAAAATCTTAAAAATAATCTTAAAAACTCCATCACCTTTGGAATATATTCAAAATGTCACCCTACGTCCCTAATATTTTAATAAGTATTAAAATTAAGAAGTACCCTAATATTTTAATAAGTATTAAAAGTAAGGAGGACGAATTGGAGATAGAATTAGTGCACCATATTCCTAACGCGAAAATTCAAATTTTGTTGTGTTATGAGATGGAGACTACAAACTATCATTATCTGTTTGAAGACAATACTTCTATCAACCATTACAAATAAATATGTCAACACATATTAATAATAACTATCCAATTCTAAAGGAAAATATATTTTTAGCCTGAATTAAATTTGGAATAAATTTTACAATTGCGCACTTGAGAGGACTAATATGGTGAGGGATGGATCTTTTCGATTGTTAGTCCATCGCATATATTCTTAATTTTCAGGTCATATTGAATACCTCTACATCGATGCCTAGTTATTCAAAATCCATGAATGGTGTCTCATATTTCACATATAGATAATGGATGCTCATTTGACCTAAACTAAGATAATTTGTTAGCATAACCCGTTAGAAATTTGTTGATGACAAATCTATTGTCATTCTTTTAGTTTTTTATTGAATTTAGTGAACAAACCTTCTCACATAAGCTGCTTGAAACCAATTTGAATATAAAGACAAGATTTTCTTGATGTCTAGACACATTTTCTAGTTTGATATATATGTGTGTGTGTGTGTTGATATCATCCTTCACTCTACTCTACACCTTATGTTCTTATTAAGTGTTTCGTTTTTATCCTTCCTCAATTTTGCTTTGGGAAATGTTTTGATCACAAGTAGTTGATTTTTTATTCGTTCTCCAACACACAATTTTGGTTTTCGTTTTGTTTACCTTTCCTAATTTTGTGTTTTATTAATTGAGTTTTCATAATCAAATAACCTATTTTGAAGAAACTTGATATATTGAATCACCTAATATTAAAGTAGTTTGAAATGTTTTCCTGTGATAGTACCTACAACCATTTAAAAGTTTTATTTAAATAACGTTTAAATACATATTATTTAGTAGGGTATTTACATAGTTTATTAAATATAAGGATGAAATATTTTTATTGATGGCTTTTATCAACTAGGGTATTCATATAAATTAAATAGCTAAGAAATGTTGAGAAACATAAATCGATAATAACTATCAAAACATTTACTTCATTATCTATCTTAAGTTCCTAAAATTAAAATTTTCATAAACAAATTAAATTTAAACTTTATTATTATTAATAATTATAGAAAGAATGAATATATAAGTTAACCATATATACATTTAGGAAAGCATAGAACGCTATTTTTAAATGTGAAGAATTACTCTTCCCATGAAAATCTTTAATCTATAATACCATGGTGTATCAATACCATCCACCCAAAAAACTTTAAGTCACTTCTAATGACATTTGTTTATATGACATTTTTAATTAATCAATTTAACTAAAATGGAAAAAAAAAGACATAACTAATTTGGAGATAAATCTAAACCTTTGATTTGAGTACTATTATTAGTATTCTTGAATATTCTATGGAAGTTAAATTCCTATCATTTAACTAATAATTATAGATAATTAAATTAAATTTCTCCCTATTCCAAAATAGACAAGTCTATAAACTCTATTATATGTAGTGACCTTATATATATATATATATGTGTATATGTATATGTATATGTATATGTATATATATATATATATATATATATTATTATATATATATATAATATATTATCCACTCTCGTTATGAATTATTTATAAAGTAACTTATTTAGGTAAAGAAGCTTTAATATTGTAAAGACAAATATATTAAAATCTGTATCTACTCTTGTTATGGATAATTTATAAACTGTCCTCCTAAGGAATATGTTGAAAAGTAGTTCAATTTTCATCAAATATTATTATTATGATTATTATAAAATTAGATTTAAATTTTTTTATTTATTTATATAATAATATATATTCATATCCCGGATGTGGGTGACACATCGTCAGTTATGGAGGCGCCACTTGCAGGACATGGGCAGCCCCAGGATTTATGAGGGCATTCAATGCCGGAACGCCGCCATGGAATATAGGGCGGGGTTCAACCTGGAGGCACATTCATTTTGCCATTCTTGCCGTAAGCTCGTCTGCAACGAGCAGTTATGGCGATCGAGGTTCGAGGCAAAGGTTCAGTGTTTAAATCAGATGATGATGAGGCTCAATTCATGTTGGATCATATGCAGCTTTTGGCCTTTGATGCACTTTGCTTGCCGGTTCATGCTCCGGCTCCCGCCTGCTCACCCGCTCTCAGGGAGGCCTCACCCTCCTTCCCTCTGCTCGTTGGTCGTTGTTCTGATAGGAGAGGGGACTGCGAATTGGCGTCCTTCCCCTATTCCGCCTCTGCCTCAATTCCGTCACCCTCTCGGCTCCTTTTCCTCGGCTCTGTCCCAAGCATGGTCAGGCCACGGCAGCGTCCGCCTTGCTGTAGAGGCTCGGCCAGGGGAGAGTCCTCTCGGCCTCCTGCTCAGATTCCTAACCCCTATCGTTGTCGATGCTGCTGCCATGGCTTCCCTAATGCCACGCCAATTCAAGCCAGTCAATTTGTGGACTCCCGCAGCCCTGACCCTTCAGCTCCTTCGCCGGCCTTTGGCTCAGCCATCTTCACCTTCAGTAGCTCGTTGGACAGGCCCCGCATCAACGCTCATGTATCGGTTCTTTTCCTGGATGAAGCGCCATCTGATAGTGAGGAGCTCCGTGGCAAACAGCAGCAGCACCAGAACGAGGGCTCAGCATTTGTCGAAGAAGTGCCAGGACGGGTGGAAGAGCAAGGTCCAACGCTGCCAGAGGCGTCAACTTCCAAAGCGAGGGATGTCAACCCGGTTCCCCACCCTGTTGCAGTGGAAGATGAAGAATCTTGGGGGTGCCCAGTGGTCGAAGAGTAACCGGAGAAGTAGCCAGCCCTCCGCTCAGCTCCACCGTCTCCAGCCCCCTTCAGGTCTTGTTTTGGCTCTCGGCTCATATAATTTCACTGTCCTTCTGGTCTTGTCTAATTTTGCCCCGGCGTGGGATAATTTCAATGTTTTTATGGTCTTGTCTATTACTGCCCCTGCGTGGGATAATCCTTTTGACTGGTCCTGTTTTGAGATGCCCCTGCGCGGGATCACTATGCTTGTAGTCGGGCGCCCCTGCGTGGGTTCAGTTATTTTGCTTGGGATGGGTTATTTTTGGAGAGTTTCAGTTCACCCACGTGAGTTGATACCTGGCTCAGAATGCCGAGGCCTGGCCTCAGGCGATGACACCACATGACTGTAATGTTCTGCCCGTTGATGAAATTAATAGATTAGTTTTTCTAGTGAGAAAAAATATATATATATATATATATATATATATATCATAAATATTATAAAATTATCTTTTTCAATTCAATTATGTTTTTTTATTTATTGATCTATTTTAATTTCTTTATTATTTATTTTTTTAATAATAAACGTAACATAAAATCAAATTAAATAAAGTATTTTTTCTTAATTAAATTCAATTTTCATGTGAAATATATTTTATAATAAATTTAATATAGAATAAAAATAAAATGTAAAAACATCGATATTGTTTATAAGTAATACTTTTTGAAAATCTATCAAATTTGTTTAGAACTCAACGGGATTAATTGAAATTAAAACGATTTGTCTTGGTCGTAAATGAACTACAGCGGTGGGAATTCGAGTCTTTGATTTGTTTTTATGAAACTCAGATTTTGATCGCGAATCGAGCTCCCATCAGAGATAATATTTTTATTTTTATTTTTAAAATAAACCTATATTGTTAATACATTATTTTGATGTATTTTTCCAAAAAAAAACATTTTCCAAACAAATCTAACAAAAACACTAATTTCTAATGGTTTAAAAATTTCTCGTGAGTATGTTGTGGAGGTAAGATTTTCTATCTCCTTTTTTAGTGTATCAATGTCTTCATTGTCATATTGAATAAAGCAAAACATCTTTTAATCTATAGGATAAGATGGAATAACTTAATGTATTTACATGTGGAAAGTAATGCACTTAGGAATTTTGAGTGCTTATTTTAATTAAACTCGCTAATATTTATATATATTTTTATTTATACTATTTATTTTTAATTTAAATAATTTTTATTTGTTTAATTATTATTTAAATAATTTTAAAAATAATATTTTTATATTTTTAATTAGAGTTTTTTTATTAGATAATAATATATAGATTTTGAATTAAAAATTTGCATCTCTTTTCAGTTGTTATTTTCACATATTGTTAAGTATTATTAATGTTAAATAAAAAAATATTTATTAGTTTTAGGGAGCAACTCAATTGGTGATTAATGTAATATTAAAGAGATGAGATTTACTGGTAACTATCTCTCACACTAGATTCCTCTTGGATAAATAAATATACGAATAATAATAGATATTTATTAAGTGAATCCTTTTCCTCCCACATTATTTAGAATACCAGTTGTAATTATCCACGTTAAAAATTGTGCCTCTTCTCATATAAATTAGTCACTCATTAGTGTACCTAATTAATTAACAATTAATATGACTACATCTTCCAAGAAACTTCATCTCCTAAAAACATTTCAAAGCTTAAATAAAAAACATTTAGAAATATAAATTAAAATTTGTAATTATCCTCTAAAAACATTCACCCATTGGTGTACCTAATTAATGAACAACTAAAATGGCTACATCTTCCAAGAAAACATGAGGTTGTAAAAAAAATCAAAGCTTAAATTAAAAATATTTAAAATGTAAATTAAAAAATTGCACATATATAATTATTTGTGTCACCAATCTTTACTTTGTTTCCAAATTTTGCGAATTCGAGAATAATTTGTGTCACAAATCTTTACTTTCAACCTCTCGGGTGTTTCCAAAAAATATTCTTCCTTTAGAATCACATTGTCTGGGTGACTAGCTACTGGAGCTTCCACTTTCTTTCTTTTCCTCGAGGATGGGTTCTTCCTACACCACTTTGTTGTCCATTCCGTCAAAAATTGCCTTTTTCCCTGCTCTTCTTCAACCTTTAAAGAAGCTCGGTACGATCTTTTCTTCGGCCTCTAAAGCATCTCGGTCTTCAACCTTTAAAGAAGCTCGGTACGATCTTTTCTTCGGCCTCTAAAGCATCTCGGTATGATGCTCAATTGTATTGAATGAAAACATACCAATCTCATTCTAGTTCTCAAACATCGATCCATTAATATATCTGCAAAATTTCTCCGGCCTTTAAAGCATCTCGGTATGATGCTCAATTGTATTGAATGAAAAGATACCAATCTCATTCTAGTTCTCACACATCAATCCATTAATATATCTGCAAAATTTCTCGCCATCCTTTTCATTATGACCAACTCTATTATTTAATTTATAAAATTATTCATTGCATTTCCTCACTTTCATGGGTTCTTGTTTAATATTTTGCGATAGATTGAAAATATTCTATTGGTAATATTTGGGTATTAATTTACCTTTGAACTTTTCAACCTTTCTAACATAGCTTATAGTCTTGGTCTTGCCTTTCTCTTTCATGCATGCTTGCATTTCATCCCACCACAAAGTTGTGCGGACTTTCAACCATGTAATCACATACTTCACTTTTTTTCTTCATATACATCCCCATAATGGAAATATTTGTCCATAATGTTACTCCATTCCATTAATTCATAAACATTCAAATTATCTTCATATACAAACACCTCTTATCCAGGTGGATATTGGTGGCCACCCACCTAATCCACTTGGAGCCTCACCATTGTTTCTTTCAGTTTTTCAGTGTCCTTAATTGTAGCAGAGTTTAATATTTTTAGCAGTTTTTCGGATCCTAAACTTCTGGAGCCATTCTGAGGCCCTAAACGACGTTTCTTTGGCAAACCTGCTGCAACAGCAGTTGTATTCCTCGAAGAGATCTTTCCAACGAGGCATCATACGCATCAAACGGAGATAATATGACCGAGCTACGACCCGGGAAGTTGGCTGCCCAACTAACCCCAACGGGGCCCATAAACTCTTGGTGTTAGTTACATCTCCTCGGGCTAGGGTTTTGGTTTTTTAGGGTTTTCTCTTATTGTTCAACAATAAAAAGGCCCTTGAGCCTCATTGTAACTCAGTTCAGAGGCATGTAGCCACCACATCTCTTCTTAGAGTTAAGCTACCATCGCCCGAGCTATCTTATTTCCATTGTGTTTGTAAGCATAGTTCAGTTTTTTTCTATTAATGAAATGAAGTGTTTCTGTTTTGCATCTATGTGTTTATGAGTATATGTGTAAGTTGTTGCGTTCCTGTTTAGTTTCGGATCAGTGGTATCACAGCGGTCTGCTCTTTCTCTGTTTTTCTTTGCATGTCCCCAACGAGGTCTGGGTATAAGGAGTTAGGCTCGATCTGGTTGAACCATTGCAGGCTCAGCCTCGCAAAACCCGACGACCTCCCATGGCAGAAGAAAAGAAAGACGAGGGGGCAGGAGGTCCTTTAAAAATGTTGCCCGAAGAATCCCTCGAGCGATACAGGGACGCGATGATGGATAAATTTGCCCAGTTCCTTTGACGGCTACCCACAGGCGATGCATCTTCATCTGGCAGCCACTCTCGAGGTTAACTTCGCCATTCCCATATTAGAAGGCCTCATAGATGCAGACGGCGTCGATAAAAACTCAAATCTATTGGAAGCATATTTTTCAGGTCATGACATTTCCAATCGGGAAATGATTTCGTTTGCAGTTCAAAAATCTGCCCCCCGCGTCAAGGACTAGCGGGAAACCCACTGTGAACAAAAGGACGAGAGTGAACCCTCGTTGTTCTCAGCTGCACCCACTTGGGATTCTTTCGGAGATGCCATCAAGGAACAGTATTACCCTATCGGGAGCTATGAAGATAAATACATAAAGTGAACCACGCTACAGCAGGGAAGGGACCAAGATGTGTCGCAGTTCACAAATAATTTCCATGCCCTTCGCACGAAGCTGGGTATCAAGGACACTGAGCGGAATTTGGTGCTCAAGTACCGCGGTTGTCTACACAAGTACATCCAGGACGATATGGACTTCCAAGACACTTCCTCGCTCGGCACTGCGTATCGGTACGCTGTAAAGATTGAGCAGAAGTTTAAACAGAAGAAGCGGGACTTTGGATCTGCGAATCCAAAGCAAGGAAAATGCGCCCCCAAGCCACAGAACAAGGGACCATGCCAAGGCGGGGCTACCCAGGACAACCCGCCGAAGCCACAAGGAAAGAACAACACCACGAAGGCGAAGAAGGATACGGGAAAACGGTGTGAGTTCCATAAGAGCTCCACTCACAATACAAGTGAGTGTCGGGCCAAGCATTCACTAGCAGGCCGAGATGAAGGCTTCCGAATCAGACGCAGGTTCCGACTCTGAATAAAAACCGTTAAGGGGACTGACAAAGGGAAGCATATCATTGGTGCGGGAGCCCAGTGCCACCGTGGCCACCACAAAGATCCAGAAAATTGAGCATGAAGGTCCAGAGGAGGGGGAACGCCTCTTCCACTCACAGATGTGGGTGAAGGCTTCTTGGAGGAACTCAATGCGATGGGGACCATTGGTTCCTAAGGGGGGAGTATTGATCCCGATTTTTATGAACCCCGGTATATTGAATCAATTAATATTAAAATATGTTGAAATGATTTCTTTCGATAGTAGGTATAACCATTTAAATTTTTTATTTAAACATCTAAACACATATTATTTAGTAGGGCATCCACGTAATTTACTAAATATAGGGATGAAATATTTTTGTTTTGTGATTTTTATTATTCCATATTAACAAGAGCATTCATATAAATTAAAAGGCTAGTAAATTTTGATAAACACCAATCCATAATAAGTATCAAAACATTTGCTTCATTGTGTATCTAAGTTCCTAAAATTTAAAAAAATAAATAAATAAATCATACCACAAATTAATTTTTAACTTTACTCTAAATTTATTACTAATAATAATTATAAAAAGAATGAATACATAATTTAAAAATATATACATTTAGAAAAACATGAAACAATATTTTTAATGTGAAGAATTGCCCTTCGCAATGGAAATCTTTAACCTGTAATTATGCTTTGGTACAATACCCTAGCGTATCAATAGCATAAACCCCAAAAACGATAAAGCATTTGTTTATAAGACATTCTTATTTAATCAATTTGATTAAAATGGTAAAAAAACATAACTATTTTGGAGATAGATCTAAACCTTTGATTTGTGAAGACCTTATTCAAAATAGACAAAGCTATGCAATTAACTGTGTAGAGGATTTGATATTGTAAAGACGTACATATTGAAATATTTATCCACTCTTGTTAAATTGCTTAATTATCAAATTTGTCTAGAATAGAGCAGGGATTTATTGAAATTATCTCTTAGTAAAGGAGTTATAATTGTGGGGATCTAAATCTTGGATTTTTCAATTTTTCATTAGAAAAGATCATTTTTCCAAACAAATCTAACTGGTGGACAAAACATACAAAACTTATAGCGGTTTAGAAATTTCTCATAAGTATGTTGTGGATGTAAGATTTTTGATCTATTCTCTTTCACTGTTCGTTGTTACATTGAGTAAAGAAAAACATCTTTTAATCTACAGCTGTGATGGAGTAAGTTAATGTGTTTACAACTTGAAAGTAATGCACTTCATAATGTTGAGTGTTTATTTTAATGAGACTTGTTGATATTTATATTATTTATTTTTCATTTACATAATTTATTTATTATTTAAATCATTTTAAAAATTACATTTTTATATTTTTAATTACAGTTTTTTAATTAAATAATAATACATAGATTTTATATTATTCACTTCTTGGTGTACCCAATTAATTAACAATTAATATGACCATACTTCATCTAGTAAAAACATGTCAAATCTTAAATTAAAAAGGTTTAAAAATATAAATTAAAATGTGTTATTATCCTTACAATTAGGTTTTAAAAACAGTGCCTCTTCTCATATATATGTCATTCGCCCATTCTTGTACCCAATTGATGAACAATTAAAATAGGCCTCAAAGATTCCTACTCAAAAAAACCACTGAACCTGTCACTTGTTTTGAGCCCGGATAAAAAATTTCCTGACAACGAAAATAAAAATGATAATTTGAATATGTAGCGCAAAAGCTTTCTAACAAGACCTCAAAGAAGATCAGCAACATTAGAAGGAAGCTCCTCAACAACCACATTGTAGAACCTCTGAACGTCTTGTAGCATTCTCTCATCATCTCTGGTAACAAAGTTAATTGCCACACCCTTCCTTCCAAACCTGCCGCTGCGACCAATTCGATGGAGATAGTTTTCTGGCTGGGTAGGAAGGTCATAGTTGATGACCAGTGAGACTTGTTGCACATCAATACCACGGGCCAGCAGATCAGTTGTAATCAGTACACGTGACGATCCAGATCGAAATTCCCTCATAATGATATCCCTCGTGTTTTGATCCATGTCCCCATGAGTAGAAGAGACAGTGTGGTCACGAGCTGTCATCTTGTCCGTCAACCAATCAACCTTTCGCCTGGTGTTTACAAAAATAACACTCTGTGTGATTGCCAGGGTCTCATACAGATCACACAGTGTGTCAAGTTTCCAATCCTCTTTTTCAACATTGACATAGAACTGCTTGATACCCTCGAGTGTCAACTCATCCCTCTTCACTAGAATCCTCACAGGCTTACTCATGAATTTCCTGGTGATCTCAAGTGCTTCAGGAGGCATTGTAGCAGAGAAAACACCCACCTGAATCGTTGAAGGGAGTAGCTGAAAAATATCATAGATCTGGTCTTTGAAACCCCTGGAAAGCATTTCATCGGCTTCATCCAGCACAAACATCTTGATGCAATCGGGGCGAAGAGAGTTCCTGCGTAACATGTCAAACACACGGCCTGGGGTCCCAACGACAACATGAACTCCACTCATGAGTATACGCTGATCATCACGAACACTGGTTCCACCTACGCAGGCATGAACTTTAACCTGCAAGTAATCCCCGAGAGCGCGCATGACCTTTTCAATTTGTTGTGCAAGCTCTCGGGTGGGGGCGAGAACCAAAGCCTGGCATTGCAGCGAGCCATAGTCGAGTTGCTGCAGAATTCCGGAACAGAAAGTCGCTGTCTTGCCCGTTCCAGACTGGGCCTGCTGTATCACATCAAGACCCTTGCAGAACGGCACTATTCCCCTCTGCTGAATCGCAGATGGCTTCTCAAACCCATAGGCGTAGATGCCTCTAAGAAGATTCTCGTGTAAGCCCATTTCATCGAAGCTTTCGTGAACTTCATCGTAGCTTGCGAAGAGCTCGTCGCCTTCCGTTGAAAGTATTTCCTTCATCTTGGCGTCATACTGACGAGCGTCGAACATAGTTGCATCTGCTACCGTTCCGGCCATGATTATTGGGGTTTAAATCCAAGCTGAAGAAATGGTTCGCGAGGCCAATTCGCAGAGCAGAGCAGACCGCAGCAGCAACGGCGCAAAAAGTATTTACACTCGGTAACAAACCTGTTAAATAGGTAGACCTAATTTCAAGCAACAACACTAACAGCATAAAAGAAACTACCTCCACGTAGAAAGTCGAACAGAAATCCCAGAGACTTCTGGTGATATTCCAAAATACTTTATCTAACGAAAACCCTTTTCATATGAATCCACAACCTGGATAACGAAATAGATTAGAACGATATTTTTTATTAATACAGACAGGAGCCAAAGAGTAAAAAGGGGTCGTCAGCTTCAGCGAGAGGTCGGCTACTTTTCGTTACAGAAACCCCTAGGTGGGATCGTTGTTTCATTATTAACTAAACCGCTCGTTGTTTCATTATTAACTAAACCGCCCCATTTTCTTTAACCTGGGCAGACATCTCCCAAATCGTAATTTTGACCTTTTTCCATTAAAGCACTGGAAATAGCTTTGATCACCTCGTGGAAACTTTAGGCTTTTAATTATTGCCATTTCCAAACGACTCATGAGCCCCAGAACGCAGAAAGGAACCATATCGACTTTATTTAGAGAGTGTTTACCAAACCAAACGAAGCCCCACATGGATAGAGGAACCATATCCACCTTATTTAAGGAGTGTTTACCCTGCCAAAATAGAGAAAGGAACCGTATCCACCTAGTGGAACCGTGTAGGAAGTGTTTAGCATTTTAGTAAATTCATTTCCTACCTTCTAAATGGGAACATGGTTATTTATATCTGTGGTGGTTGATGTTATTGGAACAAATACAATCCTTAACATTTTCCATTCTATTCCTTCTATTCTAATATACATGGTAAATTCATTGATGCATACTATTATACTTAAGATTCACTATTGGTTATGGATGCATGTTATCATTTGATGGTATTCATTGCCACTTTGTCTCATTTTAGAGCTTTTGTCTCCATGTTTGTTTGAATACTTGATTTGTAATGCAAAGTAAAATGCTTTGAGTTTGGTTTTTATGGATCTTTTCCTAAATAAATCAAGATTATTTATCCAATTAGCTCTAATTCTAGGATACCATGTAATGATTTTCCATCTCATTGTCCGTAGCAAATGATTTCCTTATCTAATATAGTCTACCATGCATCAAAATTACAAGGGAACATGCCCTCTTGCTTTGAATAAGTCATTTTTCCATGAACTGTTGCACTCCTTCCACAACCCTACGAATAAACTAACAATTGAACTAGGAACATAAGAGTAGGTCATTCTTCTAAAATGCCACCATGGTGAGTGTAAATAATTAAAAATATTCAAATGCGGTCAAATTCCACTTTGGACTACTCATTTGATGGACATGATGATGTCATTGTGTTCTTCTTTTTCAGAGTAACAAAATCGACCTAGAGATCACCTCGTTGAGATAAACAGAGGTTAGTTTTTGATTTTATGCACCCCCTCATGGACATCTGATCGGGTCGGCTTCAATTTCATGCACACTTGGTAAGGTCGGCCTAAACATCAAATGGACATTGTTGGACACCCCCAGAGGCCTATATATACAAGTGGACTAGAAGCTCATTCGGACATCACAACATCGAGAATCTTCTTCTCTTATATCTGATTTGGTTCAGAGCATTGGCAAAGGAAAGTGTTGTACAGAGGTCTGAACTCTCAAATCCGAAGCTCGCATAAAATTAGGGTTTTTGTTCTGGACACTCGCATATAACTCAGAAAATCCATCCCTAGACGCACGCATGCTATGGGCAAGACAACGTCCAGGAAGCTACAAATGCACACATGCCAACTTGAAGGGGGCGTGGAGAGGTTTGACTACAGTCGATCCTCATCCAAAGTTTTTTTAAGTTGTCTGAAGTTTGAATCAAGCTGTATCTCATATATTGTACCACTGTAAACTGGTTTCTAAAGTTGTTGGGTTGTATTACTGTTCATATTGTCTTGGGCTCATTGTACTCTCTCCTGAACAATTTATGACAGTCCAATAAAAGAAGAATCTCAAAGGGTTTTCCCCTGGTCTTTCAACAAATCTGGTGTCTCTTGTTGATGTGTTGTTTGTCTTCTTTCTCATTGCATATATTTTTCTATCTAAGGTTACTACTGATGAATGGAAAGACTAATTGTAACTGGAAATTTTTCTAATTGAAGTTTGGAATTGGGCTAAAGTAATTGATACAACATAGAAAAATATGAAAAATTAACATGGTATCAAAGCTAAGGTTAAGGACAAGCCCAAAAGAAGACAAGCCTTGAAGCAGTCATCCTTGAAAAGTTGAAACAACTCATCCAGATTCAATTAAAACAAAGGATAACCGAAATGCGTTTGCATTTGATAAAAGAAAATATTCATTTTTTTGTCTTGTTTGCGTAGAGGACACATAATCCAATGATGTTTGTGAAAACAATATGTATATAAAAGCTCGAAAACATACAAAACTAAATACAAAGCTGAAAATTTCAGTTTCAAACTTCGAAGAGATGGAATTAGACGATACTATAGTATCATCTGAAGGTGATCGAGTTTATGATCTTGTTAGAGAAGGTAACATTTCAATTGCTTTCAAAAGATATATATATGTTTTATGTTTTTAAAATCAATGCATATAAGTGTCTAGATAA
>APFE030542964.1:1725-22640 GCA_000404065.3 Pinus taeda | reverse complement strand
ATTCAAAGAATTTCAAGTTATGATATTCCAAGAATTGATGAAGGCGTTTTATGCAGAATTTTTACTCTTACATTCACGGCGGAAGCTAGAAAATGGTGCAGAAACCTCCTAGTTGCATCGATTCACAGCTGGGACCAATTCGTCAAAATTTTCATTCTTGAATTTGATTATTATGACTATGACCAGGTATACGATGAAATTGATTATCTTCGGAAAGAAGATGAATCTATTAGAGATTTTAATATGCGATTTCATCTTGATTGTCTAAAGTACAACCTTGAAATTGACCTCATAGATGAAGAATCTTTAGATTATGCTGAACATTCCCTGCCTCCTATATCTGATCAAGCAGAAATTAGTTCGAGTTTTGTCTCATTTCTTTTCTAATATGAACGAGAATTCCAATTGAATTATACAAATCGCTCATAATGAAGAAAGCCCCCAAATCCTAGGAGTTATCCATACTCTAATACAAGAAGACAAAAGCGAGGACGTTGGAGGGAAGCCTGCCTTGGAACCAGGAGATGACTTTGATACAAGGTCAGATAATATCATTGCAAGTCAATAAATGCAGACGCCAAGGTTAGAACAGCAAACTATTTTTCTTTCAGGAAGTATCAGTACACAAAGGTATGATCTAAAACCTGATGTCTATGTTGAATCTGATGAACAGAGATTTTTTCATGATGATAGTTTTAAATGCGTTGCTTCAGAATCACACTTCTCTCTTTATCTGATGTTTTTAATGATGATAACTTTTCCCCTCTCAACATTAAAGATATTTCAAAAAACACAGAGGATAATTCAAATAAGTCATCGCTAGATTTTCAAAATAAAGAGATAGCTATAGAACATCCCTTTATTGTTTCCAAGGAAGGAACGCTTGAATCTCCTTGTCTGAAGATATATGACCAAAAGTAAGAACCTAGGGAAACTAATAAAATTAGTTATGATGGTTACTTTGCCAACAACGATGTTATTGATTTATCTCAAGTAACTCATAAAAGCTCAAAAAATGAGAGATATTCTAATTCGGAAAACATATCATTCAATCCTCATTTCAAAGCCAAAGATCATTCGCCTGATTTTGCTGACCAAGACGATATCCCGATCTATGATTCATATCATGAAGAAACCCCCATGCCTGTTCACAATCATAATTTATCTTCTGATCCACAAGACCTGGCCAGTTCTTGTGAACAACAAAATTTTACAAGCTTATCCCAGTTGTGCTGTAACTTTATTTGTACAAAAAACTATTTTTTTTGTTGTTCCCACTTGCACTCATTTTGTACAAAATCGGATTGCGTTTTAAATTTTCATTTTTTTGATAGATTATTCTGGTATGTCGAGCACCTTATCAACGAACATCCAAAAGATGAGCTACCATTTTGGAAAGCTAAACTGTGTCAAGGAAGTACAAAACTTCCTCTATTACAAGATCATCAAGCTATAACGGAAATTCATCCTTATTTTTATGATCCAATAGATATCCAGTTGGAAAGAAGTTTTTGCGAGAAAGAAATTTCGGACAAAATTCCAACTGGAGTTATACATTCTTATTCCACATCCGACGTTAACAGTCCAAGAAAAGTTCCATTCTTAACACTAACATTGGAAAGTTGCATACGTGTAGGAATAAAAATGAGAAGGTGGCTCCATTGCAAATATCATTTCACCTAGTCAAATTTTTGTATATAGTTAGAGTAGGAGTAGAAGTAGTTTAGTTAAGTAGTTAGGTTTACTTTTTAATAGTTGATAGGCAAAATAAGAGAAGATATTATCCCTATTTGTCTACACAACCCTCGGGTATGTCTGCTACTCACTTCGTTAAGTATTTTTCTCCATAAATAAAGTTTGCTTTGGTCAACAGCGTTTGACGTTTACAAAAGACACCTTTGTCTCTATCAAGATTTTGAACTTCTGCTTCTATGAATGACAAATTCTTTTTCTTTGAAACTTGATCTTTATTATCAATAGAACTTTAATCCAGATATGATATTAGTTTCAACTCCAAAAATTGAAGAAAGAAATCTTAGCGAAGCAATTGTTTTACGTCAGTACAATGAAAGGCATCAATGACAAGATGAGGAGTCCCTGTAGAAACAACGATTACCAAAGAAACTCCATTATTGTCATCCAGAACTTTCTTAAGGAAAGAAAATTGACTTCCTCCCTGCTAAAAGAAATCGCAACATTCAGGGAAGCAATCCAATGAAAACACTATATCTCAAAGAATAAGAGGTCTCATCACGAGCCGACTTATCATCATCACAGATATTATAACTTGCTGACTTTGCCAAAACTGTCCAGCAAAACAGGGCAACGACTCAAGATTGTTGCAATCAAAAGACGAGGGGTCTCATCACAAGCCAGCTTGTTCAGCAAAAGATTAAATCATGTGAGTTACTGTGTCATAATTTGGCCACCAAACCAAGACATTGTTCTTTAGAGAATAAAAAAGAAAAAGTGTCAAAATGGGTTTTTCTCTGAATGGTTGTAAACACACTTAGGCAGGATAAAGGATCATTACTGGTTAATAGGTAACCCTGTCGAGGCTATGGACGTCTGCTGGCAGCAGAGGCTCTACCTACGACAAAGAAGCATATTTGAAAAGGACTGCTATACAGGGAAGACTTTATTTTAATTTTTATTTAAGACCAAGTATGGGCTGGTGTAAATGCAAGAACAAGCTATGAATACAAGTAAATAGAAAGGATTTGAAACGAAATATCATTGATAGTTTGAAGTATAATATTTTTATCTTTCTATAATAAAGTTTAAGTTTTCTGAGAATTTTTTTTATTACTTTTAGAAGTTTGAAAAACGTCAAAAGAAGGTCAGAGATAACTGGTTCTCCCAAGTGAATCGCCAATTCTTGTGGCCAGCAAAAACCCCCCCTTTTTCATTTAAGTGTTTGTCCAAAATGCTAAATGAATGGGGACCCCTAGTTTAATTTTGAGAAAAAATCAAATTTTCCTTCCTCAAAATAAAGCTACCATCGTAAGCTTAGAGAGGTCTTTCGAATATTTTTAACCTAAGTCTACGATAAGGTAAAGGTCTTTAAAAAATTGCATTAATGCGCAAGGCCCCCCCACGTTAAGCCTAACGTCGCATCGCAGTAAGTAATGTTCATAAGGAAAAACCTCAAAATCTGTCGATCTGCGATAACACCGATCGCAAGATCGCACATCGCAGAAATAAACTGGCAATACTTAACAAACATCAAACTCATGCGACCCGCGATGTTGCGACTTGCGATATTGCGATCGCCGCGATGGCGCAGTCTGCGATCTGGCGATTTGCGATTAGCGCGACTTGCGATGGCACGATCTTCAATGTAACGTAAGCAAATCATGAATCATTTAATCGCAAATCCTTCGAGCACGCCATTCAAAGAAAAGCCACTTACCATAATCTGACCCCAAATCATGCGCTTTTAATGATAGTAAGTGGATTAGTTATCAGTTATTTAATGAAATAAAGACGCGTGCTTTTCTAAAGAATTATTTCACGTAAGGTAGCATATTTGGTATATCTGTTGCATTTAAAACTCTCCCATCACCTTTATCAATCAGTCATTTCTACTTTGCTCGTAATCTGCAGGAACTAAGAGATAAGAAGATTCAAAAGCTGAACGCAGGAGCAAATGGGAAAGAAACATAAAGCCTAAGGCTCCGAGATGAAGGAAAAGACAAAGGAGATGGCGCCCTTGTACAAAGACACTGCATGCAACAAGGACGCAGGAATTTCGACCTGGGAAGGCATGTATAGGCTACTGGAGGAAGAGAATCCTAAAGTAATGAAGGTTGATAGCGCCGCGGGATCACAAAACTCTTCCGAGGCATCCTTAGAGGAGCTGGCATGTTCGTTTTTTCACCAAATAGCAGCTAGACCCAAGATTTTGCCATATACAAATATGATCAAGTGGATACTTGACAATGCAGAATTACAAGGCAGACAATTCAAAGTTCAGGGACATGGGCTCATAGGATCGTTCGCCGCGCATGACTTGAAGCTTATGTATCATCTTCCTGAGCCTCAGATGACCTACAATACACAATTTGTCAAGAAATTTGCAGCGGAGAACCCAAACCTGGCAGAAACCACTAAAGAATGGACCAGAAGAGAGGAGCCGCTAAAAAGGGACAAAAATGGTATGTACAGCACTGGTTCCCTCACCTCTCCGTATTGTTTTGCTGCGGCCATGCTTTGCAGGCTGTTTGGGATGCCAGACATAAACAAATTTTCGTCTGAATGGCTACCACTCATAGACGCTGCCAGAAACGCCGATCTCGTGGATTGGGCCAAAATATTTTATGATAATCTATACACTCTTGTTATGAATTACCGGTCTAAGAGATCCTTGTCTCAAAGGGTCTATCCTCCTTTTTATCTGTCTGCTTATATTATGGATTCTATTTGCTATGTATCTAAATTCCCAACTATGGGTTGGAAATGGACTACCCAGGACCCGTCACCTATTCCTGTTTATCACAAAGTATTATGGGATTCATAGTTTGCCCCTCACTTCTATCAGATTTGCCACAGGCTCATCTTACCCCTATATAGGATGATGTATGGTGAAGAACCCCCGAGGTGCTAACCCGAAGCGCAAATAGACATCATCCCCATCGCAAGATGGTTTGGGGAAGAATGGTTCACTTATATTAGAGTGTTTGGGAGCATTGTACCTCCACATGTCCTACCTCTGTATGTCCCCGACAAGCTTTTGCCTAGGGAAATTGCCTATCATACTTGCTCAGAAGGCGGCCTAACCAAAGAACTAAAAGACAAGAAGAAGGCCATATGGCCTCAGTTTCCTGTAGCTTCTGGGGCCTTCTCATTGTTCAATGTAGGACACGCTTTCGCTGAAGTGGAGAATGTGACGTCTCTACAGCTATTTAAATTCCCCGCTCGGCCTTTTGACCTAAATAATGTTGCCCATGATTTCACTATAAGTGTCAGAATAAAAGTGTTCATTGGAAAGAAAGATTTATTTGATGATTTGTTTCAAAATAAAAGTTCATTCCAGGAATTTTTGCGAGAAGCTCGGTCGAGGTTATCCCCAGATGACCTCCAAAGATTTTTGTTATTCAGAGAAAGAAGGCTAGCCAGTGTTCCCTTAGAAAAGCTGCGATTGCTCGCCAGAGAGCCTACTCCCAGTGTCAGCCTCAGCCGAAACTCCAGTACTTCCAAATCGAAATCTGACGCTGCCCAAGGAGCACCTGAACGTTCTAAAAAATCTACAAGCGACCAAGGAAAAGGCGAAGAAACAACCAAAGATATAGCTCAGTCAAGTGCAATGTCGCAACAGCAAGTTATCGCCTCCCCACCAAGAGATGTCCCTCCTCCCATCATTAAATCGCCACTCATCACAACAGAGCTCGATAAAGAATGGGAAAACTTCAACGAGCTAATCAGCCTTGAAGGGCAAGTCCCAAGAACACCTGTGAGCAATGCACAGGTAACACAGAAAATGGTTTCAACCATGGTCGGTAGTGTCTCAGAAACGGAGCACAGTCATATCGCTCCGCCTTCTGAGCTTCTACTTAGTGTAGAGGAAATTCCCCCACTGGATGTATTCTATAGTCCCCAACATAAAGCAGTGGTGAGGAGACAAAGAAAGAAGAGAAATCTGGAGAATACGCTGTCACAGGACACTGAACATTTAGACGTCTTATGGAAAGACCCTAACAACAACCCGACATAAAATCTCACGAAGTTGTCTCAGATCGCAGGAGCATACGCTTCTGCAACTATCGACAAGGCGTCGGAAGTTCAGCAACTGTTGAGGGAACAAGAAAACCAAATACAGCTACAACAAGCCAATGCTAGTATTGAAGCGTCCAAACAACTCGAGAAGCTACAAGAATACTTTCAGCAAATGCAGATAAGCTATCAAAGAAGCCTAGATGAAAAAGGAAAGCAGTTGCAAGCTTTACAAGAAATACACAAGGACGAGCCCAAGCTTGCCGAATTTTTTTCAGAGTCTACTGGCTTAAATGAGCAACTTCTGCAGCAACAGGAAGAGTTGGGACGTAAAATATTGCAGTGGAGTCTCTATTGCGAGCTGAGTGACAAACTCACCAATCAAGTGACGGACTTGCGAAGTGACTACGACCAGGTTGACAAACGAGTGACAGAGTATCTAGCTTGGCAGGATGGAGAGGAAGGGAAGAGAGCAAATGCACCCAGAATAAATGAAAGCCATAAAGAATTGCTCTTTAACAAATGGGACGATCAAATCAGGCAGGCAGAACAGGCGGCGGAGACAGCGGCGACACAGGTAAGCGTTCTTATCAACTGTGTAAATGAGAATTTACACAGAGCCAACTTAGTCACAGAAACCACCCCAGGATACCTACCAGACAAGTCACGAATGGAGGCAGAATGGAAGCAGAAGGCGCAGGAAAAGGGAAAAGCGATCCAGGCATTGAACAGGTTGAATTGGGAGTGTTACTGGGCATACTTAGTCAAGCCACACAGTCAATGGATGAATGTGAAATGCATCATAAACTCAGCCGAGAAAGTAGTGCCAGCTCTCATAGATTCTGTTTTCGCAGCCCAGCTCAGCGCAGAAGTCGGCCAACCGACTCTTCTCAAATCCATGATGAACACTTGCAGTTTTAAGGACCAAATTCAGAAGTAGCTTATTTTTAGTAGTTTGTTGTTTCTTTTTATTTAGATTAGAAAAAGGACGGTCATTTGAGAACCGTATCCTAAAATTTTGTAAAAACACTATTATTAGAATTAGGAAGTAGTATTTTAACCCTTCTCATGCATTTAGAGAAGGGTCCAGAGATTTGTCAAAAACTTATCCTCAGAACATGCACTTCTGCACCCTTAGAGGAGGTTTTGATGAATGGATGGATTGAGATTTATTTTTACTTGCATTTTGATATCTGCTACTGATGTTGCACTTTTGTACTCTTGGTAGATTTTAGAACAAGTAGAGATAGATCGTTTTTTCTTGAAGCTTATGGGTAGAACTGGTCATAAATGGTACTTTTATCTCTTGGCAATTCTTGCTCATATTCTTTAAGTGATTTACAGTTTCAGTTGTTTATATGTTACTGCATGAATGTATGGGTTATCATTTGGCACTTTTGTACGGTGGAGTCATATTGTTTATGTTTGACATATGAATGGCTTATTATGCGATATGCTGTTCACAACTGTTTTGCCTAACTTCTTATGCAAAGTGGTTTATCTTTAATGATTTCTATTCTTGTGATAGTTGAATGATCTTTATTACCAGTTATTGTTCGAAATCTTTTTAGATCGCATAATGGAAGATATACAATCCCGGGTTAGGATAGATTTGATGTGTTGTTTCTCACTAGATTACAATAGCATAGAGTAAAGTTAAAGAATCTGAATTAGATTAGCTTTAAAATACTCTTAGATCAGCATAGTTCAACTCTACACACACACACACACACACAAGATCGGGAAACTGGTCCCGTTATCCCAGTCGGACCCGCTATACTAAACGGATAAGGAGCTACCAACCAAGGTCTAGACCGGGTGGGTATCCCCCTTGTTATCGACCCGATTTTCGGGGCTTCAACAGTACCTTAGAGCTTGCATGCCCTAATGGAAAGTTCTTCACACTCGACGACAAGTTCACATCATTGGCCTTCGATCGGGTGATTTCACGGGTGTTGAACATCAGTTCCTTTATTCACATTTCGTGAACTATGCTACCAGTACCTTGAGAGCCATTATCATTATTGGTGGTTTCTCTCGCTCTTGTTAACAGTTCACATCATTGACCGATAATCAAGAGACTTCCTAGCATGTTTGACTTCAACACATTCATTCACATGTTAGGATTTGTACCTTGATTGGGTCATTTGGAGCGCAAGACCTTGGCCTAAGATTACATAAGTCCAGATTGCGATTCGATGTGACATGGTCATGTTGATATACATGTCTCTTTCAGATGGATGGTTGTGACCATACCATGAGTTGTTATATGTGATCCTTCTCATTATTGGATGGTTGCAGCCTTACCTTGGTTTCATTATGATCCTTTCTATTGGATG
The DNA here is from genome assembly GCA_000404065.3 of Pinus taeda. Taxonomy (NCBI): domain Eukaryota; kingdom Viridiplantae; phylum Streptophyta; class Pinopsida; order Pinales; family Pinaceae; genus Pinus; species Pinus taeda. The sequence goes on along the minus strand of APFE030542964.1, from coordinate 14,589 downwards.
GTTGCACTCATGCCTTGGATCCATTTACATGATCATTCTCTGGATGGTTGCGTCCATACCATGATTCATGTATCATTATTCATAGTTTTCAATGATGTATATGTATATGTGTGTTGTGGCCACCAACAACCCCCCTCCTTATTTAGTATTAGCAATAATACTAAATAAGGGGAGACCCTTAATTATAAATTCCAAGGGAATCAAAGTAGTGCTTACATTTACTTTTCCCAAATAAAGTTACCATCATAAGCTTAGGAAGCCCCTTTGGAAACTTTTAAAATCTAAGTTTATCATAAGGTAAAAAATCTTTAAAGAAATCATATCGCGGGATGCCACCTCACGAGCACAATTCCAACATTCGTGAGATAGCAATAATGAACAAATATCACATCGCACTCAGCATAACTTACACGAAACACTTCAAAATCTACCAATGTGCGATAGCGCCCATCGCAAGATCACATCTCGCAAAGAACAAGTTAATAAAATTTGTCATACATAACATTCCTGCGATCTGCGATATTGCGATATCATGATTTCGCGATAAGCAACGTTGCGACATCATATCATATCTATATTCTGATTTTGCGATGTTGTAATTTTTCGATGTTGCAATTTTGTGATGTTGTGATCTGCGATGTTGCGATAACAAATCGCAAAATTGCTTCATCGCAGATCTTTCGGGCACATTATTCAAGAAAAGTAGTTTCCATAAGCTGACTCATGGTTATGCGCTTTAAATGCTAATAAAGGAGTTAGTTGTCAGTTATTAATAGAATATGGGTGCGTGCTCTTCAAAGAACATTTCACGTAAGGTGGTATATTTGGTATGTTTGCGGCATTTAAAAATTTCCCATCACCCTTCCTTGTCATTCATTTTCACCTCACTTGTGAATTGCAGGCACGGAGAACAGAGGACAATACAAAGCAATACGCAAGCTGAAATGGGAAAGAAAAGCAAAGCCCCGAGCTCCGAAGAAGAGAAAATGGCTCCTTTGTATACAGACACGGCTTGTAACAGAGACGTGGGAATAGCTATGTGGGAAGGCATGTATAATATGCTCAAAGAGGAGAATCCTAGCGTAATGGAGGTTACGGTTGTTGCAAGCTCACAAAGTTCTTCCGAAGCATCCCTCGCAGAGCTAGCTTGCTCATTTTTACATCGGATTGGAGCGAGGCCAAGAATCCTCCCATACATGGACATGGTCAAATGGATATTGGATAGCACAGAAATCAAAAATAGACAGTTCAAAGTTCACGGTCAAGGACTCATTGGTTCATTTGTTGCGCTAGATTTGAAGCTCATGTATCATCTACCAGAGCCACAGGCAACCTACAATAAAAAGTTTACAAAGAAATTTGTAAAAGAAAACCCGGACCTGGCAGAAACTACCAAAGACTGGTCTAGAAGAGACGAGCCGCTGAAGAAAGATAAACACGGTATGTACAGTACTGGTTCCCTTACCTCTCCATACTGCTTTCTCACTGCCATGCTCTGTAGAATATTTGGAATGCCAGATATCAACAAATTCTCATCCAAGTGGCTACCATTATTGGATGCTGCCACAAATGCCACCATTGTAGATTAGGCCAAAATTTTGTCTGATAACTTGGTCACAGCCATTGTCAGTTACCGGTCCAAAAGAGCTGCGGCTCAGAGAATTTATCCTCCTTTTTACCTTTCCGCATATATAATGGATGCAATATGTTATGTTTCTAAGTTTCCTGTTATGGGTTGGAAGTGGACGACACAAGACCCTTTACCCATCCATGTCTATCACAAAGAGTTATCAGACTCTCAGTTCACTCCATACTTCTACCAAATTTGTCATGGAATTATGTTGCCCTTGTATAGAATTTTGTACGACAAAGTCTCTGAGATGCTCGCCTGAAGCAGAAGTAGACATCCTCACTTCCGCAAGATGATTCGGGGAAGAATTTTTTACTTATGTCAGGGTATTTCGAAGTTCTGCACCCCCTCATGTCCTACCTTTATATGTCCCTAATAAACTCTTAGCCCGAGAGATCGCCTATCAAACCTGTGGGGAAGGTGGCCTAAATAAAGAATTAAAAGACAAAAAGAAGGCTATATGGCCACAGTTTGCTATAGCCTATGGGGCCTTCTCGCTATTCGATGTAGGCCACGCCCTCACAGAAATAAAGAATATCACGTGCTTACAGCTATTCAAATTCACTGGAAGGCCATTTGACCCTCATGAGGTTGCCCACAATTTTACAACTGCGGTCAAGATAAAGGTGTTCTCTGGAGAAAAAAATTTATTCGAACACATTGGAAGAAATTCTGCACACAGCCCAATTGCAACTATCTCCAGAAGAATTCCAAAGGTTCAAAACATACAGGGAAAGAAGGCTAGCCAGTATTCCTTTACAGAAACTATTCCTAAAACCCTCAATAGAACCAACTCCAAGTGTTAGCCTCAGTGGAAGTTCAAGTACCAATGGATCTAAGTCCAAATTTGAAAAATAAATGTCTGAACATTCTAAAAGATCCGGAAATGAACTAGATAAGAGCGAAGGGTCAGTAAAGGATACTGCCCAGTCAAAAGAAATTCTACATCAACAGGTTATTTCCGCCCCGCAAAGAGATCCTCCCCCTCTCGTCATCCAAGCACCACCAGTCATAGCTGAATTAGACAAAGAATGGGAAACCTTCAACGACTTGATCAATCTTGAAGGACAAACCATGAAAACAAATGTCAGCAACGCACAGATAGTAAAAGAAGTAGTCACAAGAACAGTTAGCGAAGTCTCAGATATGGAGCATATTCCTATTTTTCCATCCTCTGAGCTTGTGCTAAAAGTAGAAGAAATCCCTCCTCTAGATATATTTTATAGCCCACAGCACAAAGCAGTAGTAAGAAAACTGAGGAAGAAAAGGAAATTGGAAAGCACACTCTCTCAAAACACAGAATAGTTAGATGTCCTGTGGAAAGATCCCACTAGCAATCCTACTGAAAATCTCACCAAATTATCTTAGATCGCAGGGGCATACGCCTCCGCTACTATTGACAAAGCATCTGAGGTACAACATTTGCTAAAGGAAAGGGAAGACTAGATACTAGCACTGCAACAACAATTGCAACAAGCCCACCCCAATAATGAAGCACAAAAACAGCTTGAAAAGTTGTAGCAGGACTTCCAGCAAATGCAGATAGGGTATCATAAAAGTTTGGATGAGAAAGGAAAGCAGTTACAGGATTTAAGAGAGATGCACAAGGACGACCCTAAGCTTACAGAATTTATTACGGAGTCCATTTCCTTGAACAAACAATTACTACAGCAATAAGAAGCATTGGGCCAAAAGATATCACAGTGGAGTCATTATTGTGAAATCAGTGATAAAACCACTAATCAAGTGGTAGACTTGTGAAGTGACTATGATCTAATTGATAAACGGGTGACTGAGTATCTGGCTTGGCAGGAAAAGGACGAGGGTAAAAGAGCAGGTGCACCAAGAATAAATGAAAATCATAAGGAAATGCTCTTTAACAAATGGGATGAGCAAATCAGAGAGGTAGAACAAGCAGCAGAAGGAGCAGCCACAATAGCCAGCAGACTTATTGATTGTGTAAATGAAAATTTACACAGAGAAAATTTGATCGTAGAGACCACTCCAGGATACTTACCGAACGCACAGCAACTAGGGGCAGATTGGAAACAGAGAGCTCAAGAAAAGGCCAAAGTAATCCAAGGGCTAAGCAAGTTAAACTAGGATTGTTACTGGACATACTTGGTAAAACCACATAGCCAATGGATGATTGTTAAGTGCATCATAAATTCGGCCGAGAAAATGGCGCCAGCTCTTGTAGATTTTGTTTTCTCAGCCCAGTTAAAAGCGGAAGTTAGCCAGCCGACTCTCCTTAAACAGATGCTGCATACATGTGATTTTAAAGACCAATTCAGAAATAGTTTAATTTTAGTTTCAATTTTAGTTTTAATTTTGTTTTATTTTCCTGAAAAGAGGACGGTCATTTAAACCGCATCCTTTAATTTTGTAATAATTTATTTTTAGAATTAGTCAGTAGTATTTAAACCCTTCTCATGCATTTAGAGAAGGGTCCAGAAATTTATCAAAAACTTGTCCTCAGAACATGCAATTTTGCACCCTCAGAGAAGGTTTTGATGAACGAATGGAACAGGGTTTATTTGATATTTGCATTTGATATCTGTTACTGATGTTGCACTTTTGTGCTCTTAGTGGATGTTAAATCAAGGAGAGATAAATCAATTATTGCTTGAAGCTCATGAGTAGGACTAGTTATAAATGGTACTTTTATCTCTTAACCATTTCTGCTTATGCGTTAAAGTGATATTCAGTTTTCATTTGTTTATATATTGTAGCATGGATGCCTGAGTTATCATTTGGCACTTTTGTACGGTGATAGGTATTTATTTATGCTTAGTGTATGAATAGCTCATTTATGCGATAAGTTTTTCACAACTATTTCGTCTAACTTCTTATACAAAGTAGTTCATCTTTATTGAATTCTTTTCTTATAATAGCTGAATGATCTTTATTACCAGTTATTGTTTGAAATATTTTTAGATCGCATAGAAGAAAGATCACACCTCGGGTTAGCATAAATTTTGATGTTTTTCTATTTATTATAATACAATAGCATAGCATTAGATTAGAATTAGGATAGAAGTATTCCATTTAGAACAAAAATACCCATCTTTCTCACACACACACACTGAATTGGGAAACTGGTCGCATATCCCCAATCGGACCCGCTATACCAAACGGATAAGGAGCTGCCAACCAAGGTCTGGACCGGGCGGGTATCCCCCTTGTTGTAGACCTGATTTTCGCGGCCTTCAACATATTTGGCGCTAGAAGGAGGGCCTGAAACATGTTGTTTGTTGGAATTTGTTTTCAATTTTAACATTTGAATTAGGATGGCCTCTCTTAAACTTCTAATTTGGAGTTGCATCCATGTTCGTGCATCTTCCAACACTCCACCCGAAGTGGTAAGACTATTGTCTCAGGTAAAATTCAATGGTAAGAGAAATCCTTCTACTCTTAATCATGCCCTTCAATTTATTCAAGGTGTTTCAAACTCTAATTTTCAAGGAATTGATGAAGGTATTTTATGCAGAATTTTTACTCTAACATTTGTAGCAGAAGCTAGAAATTGGTGTAGAACCCTTCCGGTTGCCTCAATTCACAACTGGGATCAATTTGTCACGGTTTTTGTTTGTAAATTTGACTACTATGATTATGATCAGGTATATGATGAAATTGAATATCTATGAAAAGAAGATGAGTCTGTTAGAGATTTTAATATTCGATTTCATCTGAATTGTTTGAAATTTGATGTTGATCCCATAAACGAAGAATCATTAGATTATGTTGATCATAATTATTCGCTGCCTCCTACTCCCGATTCGTATGAAATTATTCCAAGCTTTGTTCAAAACCCTTCTAACATAAATGAGAAATCCAATTTGGATGTGCAAATAAATTATGATGAAAAAGTTCCACAAAGCTTAGAAGACATTTCTGATAAAATAAAAGAAGAGAAAAGCAGCAATTTTGAAAGAAAGGTCACCTTGGAATCTAAAAGCTTGGAGGCAAATTCAGAAAATATGATCGCAACTCAAAAATGCAAACACAAATCAAGGTAAAAAATATCTTGCCAACAGTTGAACATATTTCTGAATCTTTCCATAATAAGCAAATGCCAAGGTAAGAAAACCAAAGTAATCTTCTTCCAAAAAACACGAGCACACAAAGGTATGATCTAAAACCTGAAATCTATGATGAACATAATGCACAAGACTTGTCAAAAAGAGATATTTTTAAATGCATTACTTCATAGTCACATTTTTCTCTTTATCCTGATATTTTTAATGATGACATTTTTCCCCTCTCGATATTAATGATATTTCAGAAAATACAGAGGCTAGTCTAAATAAATCACCATTAAGTGATTTTCAAGATAGAGAAACAATTAGAGAACATTCTTTTGCCATTAACAAACATGAAATGCTTATTCCTCGTTGTTTAAATATACTGGATGAAACTGACAAGAAGCCTAGAGATTCTTGTGAAGTCATTTATGATAATTACTTTGACAGTGAAGATGTTGATTTATCTCAAGAGAATCAGCAGAAACTTCAAATAACATCTGAGAATGAGAAGTATTTTAAATTAGAAATCATTTCAACCGATCCTCATTCTAAAGTAGCAAATCATCTGCATGATTTCATTATCCAAGAAAATATTCCAGTCTATGATTCATATCATGACCAATCTTCCATGCCTGTTCATAATCATGATTCCCTTTCTGATTCACAAGATGGAAGTCGAAATCACTCAAATTCTATAATTCTAGCCAATCCTTGTGAAAGAGAAATCATTACAAAACGATCCCAGCTGTGTTATAACTCTAGTTGTACAGATAGTGATTTTCTTCTATTTTTTCTTTACCTATTTCATACAAAAACAAATTTGTTTTCAGATTTTAATTTTTAGATTTTTGATCCACTATGCTGGCATACTGAGCACCATACTATCAAACATTCAATTGATGTACGGCCCTGTTGGAAAACTGAAGTTTTTCAAGAACATGAGAAGCTATTTCAATTTCATCCTCAGTCAATGTCAATAATTGATCAAAAACTTCCATCCTATCAAAGACAATATCAACAAAGGGATGTATTTTTACATATCTGTCAACAATTCAATTTAACTAAAAATTTTCCATTTCATTTGAAAGATTTCCATCCATCCTTCATTGATCCATTTAAAGAAATATATTTGGAAACTTTTCTTTCACGGAAAGTTGTCAAAAGTTTAATTTTTACACGTAATACTAATAATAAATTTTAGGCCTTTGAATCCAAAAATTCATATCTTCAATCTGGCCTGTCATCTCTTCCATTGAACATTTATCAGTCCTTAATAGAAATCCATCTAGATTTCTATGATCCAATAGGTATTCAATTGGAAAGAAAATTTCATAAGAAGGAAATTCTAAATAAAATTCTAATAATTGTTGTACATTCTTATTCCACATTTAGGGTTCTTATTTCAGTAAGAGTTTTGTTTCTAGTACTAATAGTTGAACTGTATATATATGTAGGAACAGAAATGAGAGAATGGTTACACTGGAAATATGACTACACCTAGTCAATTTCATGTATATTGTTAGAATAGGAGTAGAATTAGTTTAGTTACTCTGTAGGTCAAAAATAAACGAAGTAATTAGCCCTTTTCATATTTTATAAATATCCAAGGAAAAAATTACCTCTCATTAGGAAATTTTTTGATCATCCTCAAAACAATTCTCCCATAATAAAACCAGTTGTGAATGGTTACATTCGGCATTTAAGAAAAGGACACCAACTCTCTTTCAGATTTTGATTTTTCGCTTGTATAAATAGCAAATCTTTTGGAAAATTGATCTTTATTATTGAAAGATATAGTTAAAGACTCCAACCTAGATATGGCATTAGTTTCAACTTCATAAAGTTTGATGAAAACAACCTTTAGTGAAGAAATTGTTTTATATCAGTGCAATGAAAGGTATTAATAACAAAATAAAGATTCTCTGTAGAACAGCTACTTCCAAAAACTCTATCATTATCGTCCAGAGCTATCTAAAGGAAACAATGACTTCCTCCCTACTAAGGAAATCACAACTTTCAGAGGAACAATCCAAGGATACACTTCATCTTGAAGAATGAGAGGTCTCATCACGAGGCGGCTTATCATGATCATAGATATTATAACTTGCTAACTTTTCCGCATACCACAACAGGGCAATGACTCAAGATTGTTACAATCAAGAGGAAAGGGGTATCATCACGAGCCAGCTTGTTCAGCAAAGTTATAAATCAAGTGAATGAATGTGTCATAAATTGGCTATCAAACCAAGACATTGTTCTTTAAGAATAAAAAGAAAATCAAAGCAATAAGTGTGGATGTGGATTCTTCTTTGAGAGTTGTAGGTTTCTTTAAGTAGAATACAGGATCATTGTTGGGTAACAGGTAACCCTGTCGAGGCTATAAACGCCTGCTGGCAGCTGAGGCTCTACCTACGACAAATGAGCATATTTAAAACTGGTTTACAGAGAAGACTTTGTTTTATCTTTACAGGCCAAGTAATGACTGATGTAAATACAAGGACTAACTTGAGGGAGAAAATAATCAAAGTTGAAAATAGCTTAAACAAAATTTCATTGACAGGTTAGAGCATAATGTACTTTATCTTTCCGTAATAAAGTTTAATTTTCTAAAAAAATATATGTTTTGGAAGTTGAAAAAATTCAATAGAAACACATAGATAACTGGTTCTTCCAAGTGAATCGCCAATTGTTGTGGCCACCAACAACCCCCCTCCTTATGAAGTGTTATTGCTAATACTAAATAAGTGGGGACCCTTAGTCAAAAATTTTAAAAATCAATTAGTGTTTATATTTCCTTTTAGAAAACATCGTGGACTTAGGAAAATACCTTTGAAGAATCTAAAAAGCATAAGTTTCATGATGAAGAAAGTAAATTCACTCCTTAAGAGATATCGCATCGCGCAAAGAATGATAAGGTACCTTCTAATGAGCCAAAATGATAAAAAAATGTGATATTGTGACGCGAAACTCCATCGCATCGCATGTATTAATGAGCACTCACGTTGAAAAACTTTAAAATCGTCGATATGCGATATCGCATATCGCACATCGCAAAAATCGCATGAATTACACATAATGATTATAACGATTAAGCGATCTATGATCTTGCAATATTGCGATATTGCGACCAAGTAACCTTGCGATAGAACAGCACGATGAGATTGCAGTAATGCGATGCAGCGATCTGCAAAATCGCAAGACCTCTCCATCGCAGTTGGTTCTGGCTCATTATTTGAGAAAAAAAAAATTAGGCCAAGAACTAGTCATGCACTTTAATGCGAATTAATGAGTTATTGCCAGTTGTTGATGAAGTATGGTGTTGTGTTTTTCGAAGAACTAGTTCACGTAAGGTGGCGTATTTTTGCATATCTTCGGCATTTAAAGTTTTCTTGTCATTATTTTTATCATTACTTCCACCTCATTTGTAAACTGCAGGAACGAAGGACAAAGCGTTATATAAGGCAGTATGTAGGATAATATGAGGAGGAAAGGCAGTACTCCAATGTCCATTTGGGAATGCACACCTAATCTACTTAAGGAAGAGAAAGAGTCGCAGAACTCTTCTGAGGCATCCATCACAGATCTCTCATATATAGCCATGGTTGAATGGGTACTGAACGATGTTGATACCAGAAACAGACAGTTCAATGCTCAGGGTCAAGAGCTCACGGAATCACTATTTTTACAAATTTTGAGCTTTATACCCGATAAGAGAAAAAGGCGCAAAAGGCGAAAAATGCATCAGGGAAGCCCGAATCAAGGACTGGAGGCAGTTTCCGATGCGCGATTAGCACTTAGCGCTAATCGCGCATTGCTAAGAAAAATTGATCGAAAAGGAAGGCTTCTAATTACCCAGTCACCTGCAAGCCCCGAAAATTGCAAGAAAGCAACGATAGAAACAAACTGGAAACAGAAAGCTAAAGAAAAAGCAAAAGTAGTCCATGGGTTAACCAAGTTGAAATGGGATTATTATCAGACATACATGGTAAAGCCACATAGTCATTGGATGACTCTCAAGTATATCATCGACTTTGGTGAGAAGATAGTGCCAGCTCTTGCCGATTCTGTTTGCTTAACTCAACCAAAAACGGAAGACAGTCAGCTGACTCTACTCAGGAAAATACTGAATGTTTGCGACGTTAAGGAGCAAATATAGAAATAGTTAGATATCAAATTTAATTTTAGAAATAGTTTTGCTTAGAAAAAGGATGGTCATTTAAACTGAATCCTGAATTTCTGTAAATAACTTATTTAGTTAGTAGTATTTAAACCCTTCTCATGCATTTAGAGAAGGATCCAGAAATTTATCAAAAACTTGTCCTCGGAACATGCACTTTTTCACCCTTCGAGGAGGTTTTGATGAATGAATGGAACAAGGTTTATTGGTATTTGCATTTGATATCTGCTACTGATGTTGCACTTCTGTACTCTTAGTGGATGTTAAATCAAGGAGAGATAAATCAATTGTCGCTTGAAGCTCATGAGTAGGACTAGTTATAAATGGTACTTTTATCTCTTAACCATTTATGCTTATGCGTTAAAGTGATGTTCAGTTTTCAATTGTCTATATATTACAGCATGGATTCCTGAGTTATCATTTGACACTTTTGTACGGTGATAACTATTTATTTATGCTTAGTGTATGAATATCTCATTTATGCGATAGGTTTTCACAAGTGTTTCGTCTAACTTCTTATACGAAGTAGTTCATCTTTATTGAATTATTTTCTTATAATAGTTGAATGATCTTTATTACCAGTTATTGTTTGAAATCTTTTTAGATCGCATAGAAGAAAAATCACACCCCGGGTTAGCATAAATTTAGATGTTTTTTTGTTTATTAGAATACAATAGCATAGCGTTAGATTAGAATCAGGATAGAAGTATTCCATTTTGAACAGAAATACCCATCTTTCTCACACACACACACACACACACTGAACTGGGAAACTGGTCCCATATCCCCAGTCGGACCCGCTATACCAAACGGATAAGGCACTGCTAACCAAGGTCCAGACCGAGCAGGTATCCCCCTTTTTGTAGACCCGATTTTCGGGGCCTTCAACAGTTCCATAGGAGGTAACGAGAAATTTTCCTTGTTGAAGGTTCTGTTCAAGTTTCTTAAATCTATAAAAATTCTGATATCCCCATTTTTTTCCTAACCAGAACAAAGTTTGACAACCATCTGGAATGCCTAAATGGAAAGATGATTTTAGCCTTGAGTAATTTATTCAATTCAATTTTAATTTGTGATTCAAGGTTAGGATGAATTTTTCTGAGCTTCTATTGTACTGATTTTACATCTGCCAAAATGGGTATTGTATGTTGAATGATAGAAGCATCATAAGTTTTCACATGATCAAATTCCAAAAGAAGGCATCTTGCTTCTTCTTAATAAATGTATAAAGGCAAGCCTTTCATCAGGAGAGAATCTGAGTCCTAGATTTATGTTTTGTGGTTTCTCCTCAAACCCTAAATTGATGAGTTCAAACCTTAAAGTATTTCCTTGGAGTTTATAATTGGTTGGTCTTTTAAATCTATCTTTAAAATCATACATGTCTTCTAATTTTACCAGTGGTTTAGGTAACAAATTTTCATCCGAGGACCTATTAAGATTTTTATCATGTTCATCCTCATCAATAATTTGTCATGTGTATGTTTCTACTGAAGTAAGAAAACTCAAAATATCAACATCATCTTTAAACACTCTCTAGTTAGTAATGTTATCAGGGATAGAGGGTCGAAAAATCAATTCTATATAAAATGTATCAGGACTAAAGTCGTTAGGAGGGATGAGCTTAGAAGCAACGTTGGCTAATAGATCTACATTGCATTTTGGATTCTAGAGATAAGAGATATATTAAATGCCTAGAAATGAGAATTCAAATCTTGGATCAAAGACTGATAATGTTTCAAGTGATTTGAAACAAAATGAATAATATTTCAAACCTATTTGACCACAATTTTAGAATCACCAAAAAATTGAGGAAATTTAACATCAATAATTATAGCCTTCTGTAATACTTGGACCAATGCTTCATATTCAACCACATTATTTGTGCATTCAAACTCAAGTTTGCAGACCAACATAGTTTTTTCTCCATTTGGACTTTACTAAAATACAACTAGCTCCTACACCGTCATTGGACTTAGATCCATCAAAATAAAAAGTCCAAAATAAATTATGAGAGTTATTTACAGATAATTCTACAATATTTACACATCTAGATGAGTCAGTTTGTGAAAAAAAATCAATCTGTTATGTAACTAAATCAACAGGGAAAGGAGAAGATTGAGTAGGGAAATTGCCAAAGAAAGACTCGGAATAATAATTTCCCAAAATATTATTAGTAAAATATACAGACTCATTTTCTTCGTCAAGATCGATGACAATATATTTCATATGTTTCTCCCTATCAATTCTGATCTGATTAGGTTTGTTATTACAAGGGAGCCAATGATGGGACCAATCTATAGAAAAATAACCATGTAACTTTTCATACCAATCTCTACTTAAGATAAGAACATAAAATTCAAGGGTATCAACCACCAAAATTTCTATAATTTGAAACATATTTGAATTGGAAGATAGTCTAATTAATACTTTGTTCATCTCTCCTAGAACTTTTAACTTTTTTTTTTGTCAAGATGCACTATTTGCACGACATTTTTATGGGGTTTTACATCCAATTTCAAGCATGCAGAGTAAGGCGTGATATTAGAAGAAGCACTCAAATCTACCAAACAATTGTGAACATTTTTATTGAAGAGTTCAAAATTTAAAAGGAAAGGGGGGGTGTATGTGAATTAGACATGTCTCCAATTAAAATTGCATCAGAGGAAACCATATTATCAAAAGGGACACAAGGAGGCTTTGTTGAGATTGCAACAAGATGATGGAGCTTAGTGAAAAGAGTCGCCTTCACTAAGTGGGCCCGCAGTATATTTTTGGCGCAAGTCTATTTTTAGACTATGTCTATTTTTAGACATATGGATCATGTCTATGGATTGCAGGTTGTTGTTTATGGATGATTGCTCAAGTTTGGAAAAATAGATGGACTTCTATTTTTGATGAAAGTGTGAGTGATCACAGTGTGAGTGATCAAGTCTATTTTTAGACTGGTTGTCAAAAATAGAAAAGTCAAATATTATTATCTCACAATAATATTTGGACTATAAACTTAATCTTATTCTCTTGGAGCACTTCCA
>APFE030542963.1:0-22757 GCA_000404065.3 Pinus taeda | reverse complement strand
GCTGTCTTCTTGAATTTGAATTTGAGCCGTTTAGTTCATAGCCGTTTCGGCCGATTTCAAAAATAGCAATGTATCAGTGCCAGTATGTCATTATTTTCTTCTATCACTGAACCATGGCGCCGATAGTGCTTTCATTGGAAGCGCCACTGTTGTTGCCTCTGTTTTTTTGCTGGGAAGAGTGAATATAGTATATGATGGTGGTGTGTTTTATCCCTGTATCTTTGAGGGAAGAGCGTTAGACTGAATATTTTGAAGATCTTTGAAAGTTGCGTCTTCGATTTGATGGAAGAGCGTTAAACTGAGTATAAAGGTTGTGTTTTCGATCTGTATCTTTCATGGAAGAGCGTCAGACTGGTTATCTTATCTTTGAAGGGCGTGTGTTCGATATATGAAGATTGTGTGTTCGATCATCTCGCATTTCATAATTCCACTTCAAATCGCGCTTGACGTAAGTAGCCATTTCTGTCCTTTCGAATTATCTTAACATTCTTGATCCATGCCGCTTCTTCTTGGATCTTTGTTTAAATGCCTGGTTTACATTTTTTTCCTGCAACCATTTGAAACCATGCCTCGCCTTGCTTTAAAATACGGTTCATAATTTTATTTTACAACTATACCGCTTCTTCTTGGATCTTTGTTTAAATGTCTGGTTTACATTTTTTTCCTGCAACCATTTGAAACCATGCCTCGCCTTGCTTTAAAATACGGTTCATAATTTTATTTTACAACTATATATAGAGTTTATGCATAATTTTCTTTCCGTTATTATTGTTTTAAGGTGTTTATAATTTTTTCCCTGCAACTGTGGATATCTTTTATGGATAATTTTGTGCGCACATTTGAAATATTTAACACTCGATTATAATTATTTTTCTGCAACTATGAAAATCACTTATTAATACTTTTCGTGTTCCATTATGTTTTTTTCACAAACACTTTGTCATCAAGATTGGTTCTCAATTACTATATCTGCCCAATTACTATATCTGCCCAATCCTATGGACTGAATTTTTCTCTTGTGCCCAATCCTATGGACTGAATTTTTCTCTTGTTGTTACCAAGACATCCATCATAGATACCTGTAGCCCCGAAAAAATAGATTACGTCTTTGGCTTCATAGAAATTCATGCAAACATTCACGTCTTTCAGGATTTGTCAAATCACGGATTGTAAATGTTTCCGGGGTGGGGATACACTTTGACGTCTCAATTTTTAAACTGTATTTTAATATGCAAATAGATTTAGCTTTTCTTTTATTGGAATTGGAATTTGGGTTACATCATATATTTTTGAAATTTTTAGCACACAAATAAATTCAACATTTTAAATTGTATACTTTTAAATATAAATATGTAGAAATATGAATATGTGAAAAATTATTAAAATTATCAATATTTTTTTCCAAATAAAAAATGAGAATGTTGTCCTGTTAAACTACACTACACTGCACTTCCATTATTAGGTGTTTAGTTATGATGTTCACCTTTCTTACAATTTCGATATTGAAAATTACAAGTAGCCACATATAATTTTTATTACCTTTACCAATATTTGACTTAAACTAAAAAACTAATTTAAATTTTATTATTTAAATTATTGTTCTCATAAATACTTATTTATATTGCAATTTTTTATACATATTATTTGTTATATTATCATGTATATATTGATATTTGAATTATCATGGTAAAGAATGAATCAATAAGTATTATAAATAAAGAGAATGAAATGATATGCATTTTTTTTTTTTTTTTACATTTTCTGATGAGGTGGAGGTGGAGGTGGTGGTCATGGTAGTGGTTGAGGAGGAGAAGGAGAAGGTAGCAAAGGTGAAGGAGGTTAAGGAGGAGGTGGAGGTGGTGGTGGAGGTGGAGTAGGTGGAGGAGGTGGTGGACGAGGAGGAAGAGGAGAAAGAAGAAAAGGGAGAGGAGGAGGTGGTGTTGTTGATGGAGTAGGTGGTGGAAGAGCAAGCGGAGGTGGAGGAGGCAGGGGCGGAAGTGGAGGTTGTGGACAAGAAGGAGGTGGAGGAGGAGTTGGAGGAGGAGGCAGAGGTTGAGGAGGTAGAGGTGGAGGCAGAGGAGGAGGAGGAGGAGGAGGTGCAGGTCATCGTGGAGGAGGTAGAGGTGGTGGTGGAGGAGGAGGAAGAGGAGGATGAGGAGGGTATAGAGGCAGAGGTTGACGAGTTGGAGGAGGTGGAGGTGGAAGAGGAGGGCGAGGTAGAGGACGAGGAGGAGGTGGAGATGGAGTAGAAGGAGAAGAAGGAGGAGGTTGAAGTGGTGGTGGAGGAGGAGGAGGAGAAGGAGGAGGTGGTGATGGTGGTGGTTGAGATGGAGGATGTGGTGGAGGTGGTGGGGGAGGAGGTGGAGGTGATGGAGGAGGAGGTGACAGATGAGGAGGAGGTGGTGGAGGAGTCAAAGGCAGAGGTGGTGGACGATGTGTAGGTGGAGGAAGAGTAGGTGGAGGAGGAGGACAAGGTAGAAGCGGTGGACATGTAGGTGGTGGAAGTGGAGGTGGAGGTGGTGGTGGTTGTGGTGGAGGAGGAGGAGGAGGAGGAGGAGACGGAGATGGAGGTGGTGTAATGGGTGGAGGCATAAGGCAGAGGTGGTGAAGGAGGTGGAGGTGGAGGAAGAGTAGGTGGAAGAGAAGGAAGTGGACGAGGAGCAGGAGGAGGTAGAAGTGGTGGAGGTGGATATGGAGTAGGAGGAGGAGGAGGAGGAGGAGGAGGTAGAGGTGGTGGTGGAGATGGAGGTGGAAGTTGTGGTTTAGGAGGAGGTGGAGTTACAGGAGGAGGTGGTCAAGGAGGAGGAGGAGGAGGAGGAGGTGGTGATGTTGGTTGAGATGGAGGTGAAGGTGGAGGAGGCGGAGTTGGAGGAGGAGGTGGTCGACGAGGAGGAGGAGGTGGTGATGTTGGTCGAGATGGAGCTGGAGGTGGAGGAGGTGGAGGAGGAGGAGGTGGTGGAGGTGGTGGAGGATGTGAAGGTGGAGGTGGAGGTGGAGGAGGAGGAGCTAGAGGCAAAGGCGGTGGTGGAGAAGGAGGAGCAAGAGCAGGTGGAGTTTGAAGTGGTGGAGGTGGAGGAGGAACGGAAGGAGGAGGAGGAGGAAGTCGTTGAGGAGGAGGTGGACATGGAAATTGAGGAGGAGGAGAAGGAGGAAGTAAAGGAGGAGTTGGAGGTGGAGGAGGTGAAGGAGTTGGAGGTGGAGGAGGAGGAGGAAGTAAAGGAGGAGCTGGAGGTGGAGGAGGTGAAGGAGTTGGAGGTGGAGGAGGAGGAGGAAGTAAAGGAGGAGTTGGAGATGGAGGAGGTGAAGGATTTGGAGGTGGAGGAGGAGGAAGGAGGTGGATGTGCGGGTGGAGGTGGAGGTTTTGATGGAGTAGGAGGTGGTAGAGGTATAGGTGGAGGTGGAGGAGGAGGAGGATGAGAAGGGTGTGGAGGAGGAGGAGGAGCAAGAGGAGGAGGAGGTGGATGTGGAGGTGGAGGTGGAGTGGAAAAGGAAGTGAAGGTGGATTTTTAGTATGAGGTGGAGGAGGAGGTGAAGGTGGAGGTGGAGGTTTAGGTGGAGGACGAGGAGGAATATCATGAGAAGGAGGAAAAGGAGTACGAGTAGGAGGAGATAGTGGTGGAGGTGGAGGTGGAGTTGGAGTTGTAGTTGTTGGTGGATGAGGATGAAGAGGGAAAGGAGGAGGAGGAGGAGGAGGAGGAGGTAGAGGTGGAGGAGGAGGGAGAGTTGGAGGTGGTGGGGGAGGAGGACAAGGAGGAGGTAGAGGTGGAGGAGGAGGCGGAGGAGGGATATATGGATGTGGTGGAGGAGATGGAGGTAGGGGAGGTGGAGGAGGAGGTGGAGGCAGAGGCAGAGGTGGTAGAGGAGTTCGGGGAAGAGGAGGTGGTGGAGGAGGAGGAGGAGGTGGAGGTGGAGGTGGAGGTGGAGGAGGATAAGGAGGAGGAGGGGGTGGAGGAGGAGGAGGTGTTGATGGAGTATGAGTTGGTAGAGGTATAGGTGGAGGTGGAGGAGGAGGAGATGGATGTGGAGGTGGATGTGGAAGCAGCGGTGAAGGGCAAGAGGAAAAGGTGCTGAAGGTGGAGGTGGACTATGAGGTGGAGGAGGAGGAGGAGGAAGCAGCTGAGAAGGAGTACTTGAGGTGGAGGAGGTGGAGGTGGAGGACGAGCAAGAGGAGGAGGATAAGGACTAGGAGTAGGAGGAGAGGGTGAGCGAGGTGGAGGTGGAGTTGGAGTTGGTGGTGGATGAGGAGGAAGAGGCGGAAGAGGAAGAGGTGCTGGTGGTGGTGGATGAGGAGGAAGAGGAGGAGGAGGAGGAGGAAGAAGACATGGAGGTGGTGGAGGAGGTAGAGGTGGAGGAGGTGGAGGAGGAGGTGGAGGTAGAGGCAGAGGTGGTAAAGGAGTTGGGCGAAGAGGAGGTAGTAGAGGAGGAAGAAGAGGTCAAGGACGAGGTGGAGGAGGATAAGGAGGAGGAGGGGGAATGGAAGAGGAGGATGGGGTGGAGGTTGAGGTGGTGGAGGTGGAGTTGGAGGTTGTGGCTAAGGGTGTTGTGGTGGAGATGGAGGCTGAGGAGGTGGCGGAAGAAGAGGAGGAGGAGAAGGTGGTGGAGGAAGAGGAGTTGGAGGAGAGGAGGAGGAGGAGGAGGAGATGCAATTGGACGATTAGATGGTGTAGATGGATGTGGAGATATGAAAGTTAATTTAAGGTTCATGTCTTAAATTCAAATATTAAATTGACACACTCAAATATTTGTTTATTTTTCTTTATGTATCACCCTAATGTGTTCCCAATGGCTTCTATCACTTTATGGATTACAAATGTAGGTGTATATTATGAAATCTAACCCAAACCGACATTCGAGATACTACCATTATATTGGGGTGAAAATATGGGAACGAAGGGGTGACAAAATCTCTCACAGAGCCTAAAAACCATGGACCCTCTTGCAATATATATTCAAAATCCTCTCATGATGAAAATTTTACTAGGAACAAGTCGTTTTAGCAAAATTGAATCTCAAAATTTATTGTTGAATTTGTAAATATCTAATGGAAGAGATCAACTCGTTTCATCCAAAAACTACTGAATCTGCATAGTACTGCCTGAGATTCATATGTTGTTCCCAAACCATTTGTTTATGGTAGATCTATAGTCGTTACTGGGATTTCATTCAGTTGTTACACTATGTAGGGGTTGGGTATATTGTTTGTCTCATCTAGTGTTGTTGAGGCAACAAATTTTCCTCTGAGGATATCTATGGACAAAAAGCCTCCATTTACTTGACCTTGATTTGATTATGCTCGCTTGGGAATACTAGACCTAGACACTGCCCCTATGCACTTTGAATTTCTTAGTCCAGGTGATCATCCCGGAATTCTCGAGTTTAATATGATGGTGGATGACGGGATCCTCCAAAGTCACCTTAATCCTACACAGGTCCATTCCCATCTCATCAATGTGATGCCCTTCATTTCCTTATATGCCATCGTGTGCGTATCGGGTGAGAAGATACTCTGCGTTGACGATTTGACGAATGATACTATCGATGGCCTGAGCTGTCAGCCTCCATCCCTACATAGGAGAACGAAACTAGTATTAACTCCATTCAGAAACTTCATTATCAGACCCATGAGCAACGTGATCGTGCCCTAACGATGACACATATGGATTAGATTTCTGAAGAAACCCGACCGCGTAGGGAAACTGAAAATACTAAGAAATCCTATCCATCACACCGACCTTGTGATCTTGGCAGAGTTCCTCTATCAATATTTAATTTGGTTTTTTAATTAATATATTCCTCTCTTATAGTTTAGTCAATTTTTTTATTTAATTCAATGGTTGAATGTTCATAATTACTGTATTAGTTAGTTAATTTTTTATGGTACAAAATGGGTGGAGTGTATAACTTGTTAAATGTATTTAGTATAAAATCAATTTTTTTAAATATTTTTAGTCAATAAATTTTATAGATACAAATTACCATGACAATACCACAAGTAACAATGACTATGGATTTTCCTTGTAAGAATCATCACCAATTTTGTATGTTTGAAAATCACAATTTTTCATTATTACTTTTAATCAAAATATAATTTTCAACAACAAAAGTAATCACAACATCACAGGTGACTATGAGCATGATTATTATTTTAACCATAATCATTCAATGTAAAATTGAAAATATATCAAGCAAAATAAACATAAAATTTAAAAGTAAATTTACAAAATGATGTTTTCCCATGATAGAATTTTAAATGTATGTGGTTTTATTTTATGTTGTGTATTTGTTTGTTGCGCTTTTTTTTGCTTTTGGTTGTTTGTTTGTGTATGATATTTTTACACATATGTAATATCATATACAATAATAACTTATAGAATGAGTAGAATTTGTATATTAACTTATTAATCTTTAAATTGTTATTTAATTTAATAAAATCTTATTTTTTTAACATCATGAAGGAATTTCATTTTTTGTAGGCACCACTATTCAATGCACAATATTCTTTATAAGTGGTTTTAATAAATATGATTTTTATAATTAGTTACAGGTTGATGTTTTATGGTGATAGAATTTTAAATGTTTGTGTTTTTATTTTATGAAATGTATGTGTTTGTTTGTTTATGCTCTCGTTTGCGTATAACATTAGAACACAAGAAAAGCTTTCATTAGAATATCCTGTATGGAAGGTCATTGCACAAATTTGTCTCTTGACTTGATACAAATAACCTCTATGATGATTTTACACACATAAAATATAAAATGCAAGAATTACAGTCCCAAATAATTGAATGTGTATTAAACTATATATGTTATAATTAGCATTTAGTTTAACAAAATTTCATTTATTTTTGCAAACAAAAAAAAGATCATGAATGGCTATGGATTTTTTTGTAAGTATCTTTATTCAATAAATCTTTGAGAAGTATTTTTAATCAATATATATTGATAATTAGTTACAAATCAATGTTTTGTGATGGTAGAAATTTAGATGTTTGTGTGTTTATTTTATGTAATGTATTTGATTGTTTTTTTGTGTGCGTATGTCAATAAATTCTTGAACACAATTTTACTTTTATTAGAATAACTTGATACAAATAACTTATATGATGATTTTAAGCATGCATAGTATACAATGCAAGAATTACACTCCAAATGTATTGAATGCTTACATAGCTCATCTATGCTTAATTTAATAAAAGTTCACTTAATTTGGTAAACCACCATGACGTCATGAATGAAAATGTATTTTTTGTTGTAACCACCACTATTCAATGCGTGTATTTTACAATAACAAATAATTTTAATTATTATATTCTTATAATTAATTACAATTTTATGTTTCATGATAGAATTTCAAATGTTTGTGATTATAGTTAATTTTGAGTATATGTTTGTGTTTGTGCATATATAATGGTTTTGCCCATACATAAAGATCGTATATAACAATTACACTTTAAACAAGTTGAATTTGGGTATTAACTTATTTTATGTGCAAATGTATGTGCAAATTGATATTCAATCTAATAACATCCCACTTATTCCTACAAATGATCATAACATCTATTAACTAACATATATTTCACTAATAAAAATAACTATAATATCAGAAATGATTATGATGATAAACATTTTGCAAGCGCAACTACTTAATACATTTAAAAAATAAATATACCACAAAACATTTATCATAATTTGCAAGAAATTGCGTACTTTAGAAATTAATTAGCTAGTAATTGATTCTTTATAATGATAGAATTTGAAAATGTGTTTTATATTTTTTAGTATGGGTTTATTTTTTGTGTTCTTTTCGTCCTTTTTGCGTGGGGTTTTTACACATACGTAATATCATAATATCATATGAAAATGAGGAAAAAGTTCAATATTGTATATTAATTCATTTAAGTTCAATTTAATTTTCTTACAAATATTTTAATCAAAATATATTTCAAAAATACAAGTATGGAGCTGAATTTTTATCCTTTGATTTATATTTGTTTTTAATTTAATATTCAATTTCCCCTAAGAAGACAAAGTGGGTCAAGTTATGTGACATATGATAGTGTAAATATATATTTTTATTAATATAAAAGAAAATTTGGCTTTTTGTGTTATGATTCTTGAAAAACTATTAAAGGCTTACATGTGATATTATACTTCTAATTCACATGAAATGAATTATGCCCAAGAAGAGGCAAGATAAAAGAAAATAAAAATAAAAAGTTCTCCTTTTTGCTAGAGTTGAATTGTTGGTTTTGCAGACTACAAAGAAAACACATGACTAAAAATAAAAATGTCATGGGTGAAACTCACTTAAAAAGATTCTGGGAGATAAAATGGGTCTGATAAAATATAAAGGTATATTTGAAAAGAATGATTGTACTCATCCTGGGAAGTAGGAGTTAGATATTTGTGTGAACTACCTGGAAACATAGTTCTTGGTTGGAGGAATGCAATAGCCTTTAATTTATTTCCAACAAGAAAATCATAGAAAAGTATATTCTAAAAAAGAGTACACTTGAATGTGTGCAAAGATGAAAAAGGATATTATATAATAAATTAATTAAACTTGTTCGAATAGATAAATATATAAACATGAAAAAAAAATACTTGAATGTGTGAAAATATGCAAAAGGGTATTACATGTAATAAATTAAAGAAGCTAGTTTGGATGGATAAATAGATAAACATGCATAGTAACCCTTATTCACCTATAAAAGTATAGTTTGTTTTAAGCTACTATAGAAATGAACATTGTAGGTAAGAAAAATAAACTTATACATACTTTAACTTATAGAAAAATAAATGTATACCTAGTTTCATTTGTTATAGGTCAAATGACTGGAATCATATCAATTGGCCATGGAAAAAGCAGCCTTGGGTAAAGTAATACTAAGGCCTAAAGGACTCCACCTCAAAATCCCATGATAATGGTTCAAAATCCCATGATATACAAGTATGTTTATCCATGTAGATTCACCCCACTATTATTATGGAATGCCTTTAGTTGGAAACATTTCTTCTTACGTTACCATGGCTTAGAAATAACACATTTCCAATTTGATGTGTTGATATGCCATTTTCTACTTAGAAATACCACATTCCCAATATGATGTGTTGATATTCCATTTTCTTAAGTTAATTAATTTGAGACAATTTAATTAAAAGAGTATACCTAATTTGGACAGAAATCTTATCATTGATATGTCAATGTTACCATGAATATTCCAACATTTTCCATGGGATTTAAATATCTATGATGAACCTAATAATTAAATTCTAACTATCGAAGATGTATTCTTACTATCAACATAATTATAGGCATATATATTTTGGAATTTACTTCCAATTTAAGTGAAAATAAAATATTAACATTAAATTAAGATAGACTAGGGAAGCCATATAAATCAAATGGATCTAACTACAAATAAAATTCAATCCATGAAAACCATCAAAATGGTAACCCCATTATTCCTATCACATTTCATAGATTAAAAAAACAATAGAAATGAACTAAATTATAACTTTATTACAAAATATATTGTGCTTATTTATAAAAATAAAAATAAAAATTGCATGCATATTTCAACAGTAACAAAAAATATTAGTGGAACATTTTAGCGATGAAATATGTCAATATTACTATAGATGTTCCAACATATTCCACAGGGTTTAAATATCTTCCATCAACCTAATAATTAACTTATAATTATGGTGATTAGCATAACTATAGGCATATATATTGTGTGTTCGACTAACTTACATGCTAAAGGTGGATCATTAATTCTTATTGGAATGTTTATATTATGTTGGTGTATTTCCTAGTTATAAAATTCCAACCAAATCTCCATTTCATGTTGTTGTCTTTAGAGTGAATATTGCTACTATCCAACTGAATATGTCATGAATCCTATAATGATTGGAGGTAATTTCGTCAATATCAGTCCACATGGATCGGGTTTTACCTTGACCATCATTTTCTTCTATAATCGTTATCGTATTAACATGGGATGAATCACAAGTCAAGTCGATGTTCAATTTTTTTTCCTTTTGCGTTTAGTCAACTATCCTTGGTTCTATATGTATGATGAGCTTCTTTCTATGTTGATATTGTCTGGAGTCAATTGTTTATGTTCGTGTTTTTGTTGAACTACCATAATTTTGTATAGTAATATTTCAATGAATACATATTTTCCATGTCTAAGAAACTACAAGACACTAGGCCAAATAGATTATTCTAGAAATTGCTCTAATTTTCTGGGCTTCTTTTCTTTTCTACCCTCTATAGTGTATCCTCAAAAAAAATTCATGTAATTGTGTGTATATTTTGTTGTTGTTGTGGATCTTCTAGTTGAATACCTAGAAATATTTCATTCACATTTATTGTATAAGTTTACATCCTGTTGTTTTCCAACTCCGTGAGTCTTATCATGCAATATTCTTATGAGATTATGTCACAGGTACTAAGAGGTCAAATTTAAATGGTTGTGTATAATTATGCTTCCCTTTCTTCTTCTTTTTCAGCCTCTGGAATGAGTAAACCTATATCCCCTTGTTCTTCTCGAGCTTGTGGTGGAACTGGGAATATTATGTTAGATTATTAACTGATCATATATATATTTGGTCAACTGTAGGCTGATACATAATCTCTTGCTTGTCTACGTCTAAAGAGTCAACATACGAAACTTCAATTATTTGTAGGGACAATTGAATGTGCGATAAGGAAGGAAACATTGTTTATATGTGTTGAGGTGCTCTCCATCTATTGGAAGATTTTTAAATATTTTTGGAGGACTAATTAGTAAGGTTTGTTTCATGTGTAGCCAAATTATTAAAGAGGGGAGCCAAATGGACTTATTAGAATTTTCACATTCATATCGGTTCATATTCATCAGGTCACCAATGTGTTTTTCCTGGTTGTACATTTCTCTTGTCATTATTACTTGACCAATTTATTGTAGAATACTCAGTTTAATGTGAGAGACTCTCCCTATTCATGCAAAATTACTCTCTCTCATTAGGAAAAATTTAGAAAAAAAAAGAAAATATTGAGATATCAAAAGCTTAATTTAACAATGGATATATTTAACACAATAATATAAACATGACTAAATAGGAACCATATAAAGAATATGGATTATTCGTACTGCATTGAATAGTGAAAATAGGAAAAAAAAACCATATAGAAATACACAATTTTTAAATTTTATAATTTTGAAATACATATAACTAAATATAGAAAAAAGCATATCTATACCTGATTAATATTAATTGATGGAAGGAATAATAGTTGAAATGAACTTCAGAAACCAACATTAAGACCTTAAATGATCTACAAAATATACACCATCATCGTATCATCTAATGGATGAAATGCGAGTATTCGTCAAGATCATTATCATATGTTGACTCACGAAAAATTCGTTTAGGGTCAATATCGATAATCAAAACCATTGCCATATGTTGCCAAATGAAAAGTGATTTTTGGGTCAATATCCATAATCAAAATATCATCTCCAAAATACACAACATTTATCATATTCCTTTATTATGGGATTGAATTTGGAGTTACACTTCACTCAAATTTATCACTATGTTATGCCACTTTATGTACATAAAATATATAGTTTTAATGCTATAGTTAATGTGTTAGATATTAAAATTGATGTGTGTTGCAAAATTTCACTAATTACAATTTCATGATTGGGAAGTGTACTAGGGATTATAGTTTCTAGAATTGATTGTGTTTTAAAGATTTTAGTGCACTATGGTTTAATTAATTTTAGAGTTAGTCCCTTAAGAATTATCAAGTGTCATTGTTTTTTAATAGTAATAGTGGTTAGAGGTTGTATTATGGAAGGGTTTGTAAGTATGTAAGAGTATGAGTGATCACACTAAATTAGTGGTTGTGGGCCATATTAGTGTTTTTACATTCATAATGATTTGTGATTAAGGGCACATATTTTAACAGATATTATAGTGGTCAGACTGGTCAAAAGTTACATTAAATAAGGAGAACAATTTTGTGGGGGTTAATATATAGCGCAATATATAGAAATATGTAATAATAAATTCATTATAATTAGTGAATTTATAGACACATATATTAATATATATTTGTATAGATCAAATTATTATTGGTAAACCTAATGTGTGTTTCCTACCTCATTGTTTTAATTCAATAACTAATTGGTTATACTTAAAAAAGCACATTGATTTAGTGGCTAGATTTTTCATACTCCTAGAGTTTTGCAAGGCTCTTAGAAATATTGTAAAAAATAGGTTATCTCAAACTTTGAAATAAATATTTTATTTATATATTTGTCATTCAAATTTTCCAAACTAAAAGTATTTAGAAAATAATATAAATTAATTATTTTTTAATTACTAATGAAGAGGATTATTAATCCATATGACTTTAATGAAGATGGTTATTAATCTATATACATTTATTTATTACTTAAGAAATTTATTTTTTTAGTGAAAAATGTTATTAAGCCATATGAATTTTAAGAAAAAATTTTCTTATTTAACAACTTATCCCCGAATTCTATTTTGACAATTTTTTTATTTAGCAAAAAAATTATGTATAATTACTTTCATAGCTTTTTGGAAATTGTGTAAATTCAAACCCACTCGGATACTGTGAGTCACTAATATAAAGATTGACATTTCAAATTTGAGCATTAACTTTGTGCATAGTATGTGCACTTTGAAGAAAGCAATTTACAAATTGAGATTTTTAATTCCACCCTTACTTTTTTAACTTAGAAATTTTGTCTTTATTTCTACAAAAGAAACTGCCCTTTTTTTTGGTAGCTAAGCACCCATGAGGGATTTGAACCACTGACCTATGGCAAGAATTGCCTTAACATTGCACCCATTCACAGTCAATCCAAAACCCATGGACAAACTGACCATTTTTTACTTCAAAAGAAAATAAATGTTATTTTAAAATTTAATTTTTAATACTTTACTTTGGCATCAACTATTTGGTCTTTCGCATTTTAAAATTCCCAATCTTTTACCTAAAAAGAAATTAACAATTTTTTAAAATTTAACTTTTAATCTTTTACTTTGCTTTTCTTTATATTTTAAAAGTTAATTATTTTGGTTTGCATTTTTTGAATTTAATGGTTGATTTTTCTCACGAGGCAATATAATTGGTATTTTTCTTTTTAAATTTAAATTGCTTTTTGCTTTTTCCGGTTATCATTGAAATTAATATTCTACTTTCTATATTTGGGTAACTTTTTGCTTTTCTCGGCTGTCTTCTTAAATTTGAGCCGTTTAGTTCATAGCCGTTTCGGCAGATTTCAAAAATAGCAATGTATCAGTGCCAATATGTCATTATTTTCTTCATCACTGAACCATGGCGCCGATAGTGCTTTCATTGGAAGCGCCAATGTTGTTTCCTTTGTTTTTTTGCTGGGAAGAGTGAATATAGTATATGATGGTGGTGTGTTTTATCTCTGTATCTTTGAGGGAAGAGCGTTAGACTGAATATTTTGAAGATCTTTGAAAGTTGCGTCTTCGATTTGATGGAAGAGCGTTAAACTGAGTATAAAGGTTGTGTGTTCGATCTGTATCTTTCATGGAAGAGCGTCAGACTGGTTATCTTATCTTTGAAGGGCGTGTGTTCGATATATGAAGATTGTGTGTTCGATCATCTATCATTTCATAATTCCACTTCAAATCGCGCTTGACGTAAGTAGCCATTTCTGTCCTTTCGAATTATCTTAACATTCTTGATCCATGCCGCTTCTTCTTGGATCTTTGTTTAAATGCCTGGTTTACATTTTTTTCCTGCAACCATTTGAAACCATGCCTCGCCTTGCTTTAAAATACGGTTCATAATTTTATTTTACAACTATACCGCTTCTTCTTGGATCTTTGTTTAAATGTCTGGTTTACATTTTTTTCCTGCAACCATTTGAAACCATGCCTCGCCTTGCTTTAAAATACGGTTCATAATTTTATTTTACAACTATATATAGAGTTTATGCATAATTTTCTTTCCGTTATTATTGTTTTAAGGTGTTTATAATTTTTTCCCTGCAACTGTGGATATCTTTTATGGATAATTTTGTGCGCACATTTGAAATATTTAACACTCGATTATAATTATTTTTCTGCAACTATGAAAATCACTTATTAATACTTTTCGTGTTCCATTATGTTTTTTTCACAAACACTTTGTCATCAAGATTGGTTCTCAATTACTATATCTGCCCAATTACTATATCTGCCCAATCCTATGGACTGAATTTTTCTCTTGTGCCCAATCCTATGGACTGAATTTTTCTCTTTGTTGTTACCAAGACATCCATCATAGATACCTGTAGCCCCGAAAAAATAGATTACGTCTTTGGCTTCATAGAAATTCATGCAAACATTCACGTCTTTCCGGATTTGTCAAATCACGGATTGTAAATGTTTCCGGGGTGGGGATACACTTTGACGTCTCAATTTTTAAACTGTATTTTAATATGCAAATAGATTTAGCTTTTCTTTTATTGGAATTGGAATTTGGGTTACATCATATATTTTTGAAATTTTTAGCACACAAATAAATTCAACATTTTAAATTGTATACTTTTAAATATAAATATGTAGAAATATGAATATGTGAAAAATTATTAAAATTATCAATATTTTTTTCCAAATAAAAAATGAGAATGTTGTCCTGTTAAACTACACTACACTACACTGCACTTCCATTATTAGGTGTTTAGTTATGATGTTCACCATTCTTACAATTTCGATATTGAAAATTACAAGTAGCCACATATAATTTTTATTACTTTTACCAATATTTGACTTAAACTAAAAAACTAATTTAAATTTTATTATTTAAATTATTGTTCTCATAAATACTTATTTATATTGCAATTTTTTATACATATTATTTGTTATATTATCATGTATATATTGATATTTGAATTATCATGGTAAAGAATGAATCAATAAGTATTATAAATAAAGAGAATGAAATGATATGCATTTTTTTTTTTTTTTTACATTTTCTGATGAGGTGGAGGTGGAGGTGGTGGTCATGGTAGTGGTTGAGGAGGAGAAGGAGAAGGTAGCAAAGGTGAAGGAGGTTAAGGAGGAGGTGGAGGTGGTGGTGGAGGTGGAGTAGGTGGAGGAGGTGGTGGACGAGGAGGAAGAGGAGAAAGAAGAAAAGGGAGAGGAGGAGGTGGTGTTGTTGATGGAGTAGGTGGTGGAAGAGCAAGCGGAGGTGGAGGAGGCAGGGGCGGAAGTGGAGGTTGTGGACAAGAAGGAGGTGGAGGAGGAGTTGGAGGAGGAGGCAGAGGTTGAGGAGGTAGAGGTGGAGGCAGAGGAGGAGGAGGAGGAGGAGGTGCAGGTCATCGTGGAGGAGGTAGAGGTGGTGGTGGAGGAGGAGGAAGAGGAGGATGAGGAGGGTATAGAGGCAGAGGTTGACGAGTTGGAGGAGGTGGAGGTGGAGGAGGAGGGCGAGGTAGAGGACGAGGAGGAGGTGGAGATGGAGTAGAAGGAGGAGAAGGAGGAGGTTGAAGTGGTGGTGGAGGAGGAGGAGGAGAAGGAGGAGGTGGTGATGGTGGTGGTTGAGATGGAGGATGTGGTGGAGGTGGTGGGGGAGGAGGTGGAGGTGATGGAGGAGGAGGTGACAGATGAGGAGGAGGTGGTGGAGGAGTCAAAGGCAGAGGTGGTGGACGATGTGTAGGTGGAGGAAGAGTAGGTGGAGGAGGAGGACAAGGTAGAAGCGGTGGACATGTAGGTGGTGGAAGTGGAGGTGGAGGTGGTGGTGGTTGTGGTGGAGGAGGAGGAGGAGGAGGAGGAGACGGAGATGGAGGTGGTGTAATGGGTGGAGGCATAAGGCAGAGGTGGTGAAGGAGGTGGAGGTGGAGGAAGAGTAGGTGGAAGAGAAGGAAGTGGACGAGGAGCAGGAGGAGGTAGAAGTGGTGGAGGTGGATATGGAGTAGGAGGAGGAGGAGGAGGAGGAGGAGGTAGAGGTGGTGGTGGAGATGGAGGTGGAAGTTGTGGTTTAGGAGGAGGTGGAGTTACAGGAGGAGGTGGTCAAGGAGGAGGAGGAGGAGGAGGAGGTGGTGATGTTGGTTGAGATGGAGGTGAAGGTGGAGGAGGCGGAGTTGGAGGAGGAGGTGGTCGACGAGGAGGAGGAGGTGGTGATGTTGGTCGAGATGGAGCTGGAGGTGGAGGAGGTGGAGGAGGAGGAGGTGGTGGAGGTGGTGGAGGATGTGAAGGTGGAGGTGGAGGTGGAGGAGGAGGAGCTAGAGGCAAAGGCGGTGGTGGAGAAGGAGGAGCAAGAGCAGGTGGAGTTTGAAGTGGTGGAGGTGGAGGAGGAACGGAAGGAGGAGGAGGAGGAAGTCGTTGAGGAGGAGGTGGACATGGAAATTGAGGAGGAGGAGAAGGAGGAAGTAAAGGAGGAGTTGGAGGTGGAGGAGGTGAAGGAGTTGGAGTTGGAGGAGGAGGAGGAAGTAAAGGAGGAGTTGGAGGTGGAGGAGGTGAAGGAGTTGGAGGTGGAGGAGGAGGAGGAAGGAGGATGTGCGGGTGGAGGTGGAGGTGGTGATGGAGTAGGAGGTGGTAGAGGTATAGGTGGAGGTGGAGGCGGAGGAGGATGAGAAGGGTGTGGAGGAGGAGGAGGAGCAAGAGGAGGAGGAGGTGGATGTGGCGGTGGAGGTGGAAGTGAAGGTGGAGGACGAGTGGAAAAGGAGGTGAAGGTGGAGGTGCAGTATGAGGTGGAGGAGGAGGTGAAGGTCGAGGTCGAGGTTGAGGTGGAGGAGGAGGAGGAGGAGGAAACGAAGAAGGAGGAATAGCATGAGGAGGAGGAAAACGAGTAGGAGTAGGAGGAGATAGTGGTGGAGTTGGAGTTGGTGGTGGATGAGGATGAAGAGGCAAACGAGGATGAGGAGGAGGAGGCAGAGGTGGAGGAGGAGGGAGAGTTGGAGGTGGTGGAGGAGATGGAGGAGGAGGAGTAGGAGGCAGAGGTGGAGGAGGAGGAGGAGGAGGGAAAGATGCAGGTGGTGGAGGAAATGGAGGCGAAGGAGGTGGAAGAGGAGGTGGAGGCAGAGGTAGAGGTGGTAGAGGAGGTGGGGGAAGAGGAGGTGGTGGTGGAGGAGGAGGAGGTGGAGGTGGAGGTGGAGGAGGATAAGGAGGAGGGGTTGGAGGAGGAGGAGGAGGTGATAGAGTAAGAAAGGGTTAAGGAGGAGGATATGGTGATGGAGTATGAGTTGGCAGAGGTATAGGTGGAGGTGGAGAAAGAGGAGATGTATGTGGAGGTGGAGGGGGAATTGGAGGTGAAGGGCGAGAGAAAAAGGTGGAGAAGGTGGAGGTGGAATATTAGGTGGAGGAGGAGAAGGGGGAAGCAACTAAGAAGGAGTAGCTGAGGTGGAGGAGGAGCACGAGGAGGAGGATAAGGACTAGTAGTAGGAGGAGGGGGTGGGTGAGGTGGAGGTGGAGTTGGAGTTGGTGGTGGATGAGGAGGAAGAGGCGGAGGAGGAGGAGGTGCTAGTGGTGGTGGATGAGAAGGAGGAGGAGGAGGAGGATGAGGAGGCAAACGTTGAGGTGGTGGAGGAGGTAGAGGCGGTGGAGGTGGAGGAGGAGGTGGAGGTAGAGGCAAAGATGGTAGAGGAGTTGGGCGAAGAGGAGGTGGTGGTGGAGGAGGAGGAGGTTGAGATTGAGGTGGAAGAGGATAAGGAGGAGGAGGGGGGGTGGAGGAGGATGATGGGGTTGAGGTTGAGGTGGTGGAGGTGGAGTTGGAGGTGGTGGTTAAGGAGGTTGTGGTGGAGATGGAGTTGGAGGAGGTGGTGGAAGAAGAGGAGGAGGAGAAGGTGGTAGAGAAAGTGGAGTTGGAGAAATTTGAGTTGGAGGAGAGGTGGAGGAGGAGGAGGAGGAGGTGCAAATGGACGATTAGATGGCGTAGGTGGATGTGGAGATATGAAAGCTAATTTAAGGTAGATAATGACCATTAGTTACTAGTATAAAGGAAAACAACAAATCACATTAAGATAAGGAACATAGGAAAAATTAAGTTCTTGAAAGCATAAGCATAATAGATGAAATGGGCTTGACACGCCAACATTAAGGCCTCAAGTGATCTACAAAATATACGCCATTATCATATCATCTAATAGGACATATATGAATACTCATAAATATCATTACCATAGATTGACTCCCATAAAATGTTCTTTTGGTTAATGTCAATAGTCCAAATATCATCCGCAAAATAGTCAAGATTTTTTATATTCCCTTCTCATCGAATTTAATTTGAAGGAGCTACACTTGATTCATTGTTATCTTCACTATGTTAAGCCACTTAAAGTATATATATGTTATAGCTAATTTTCTAAGTATTAAATCTTATGTGCGTTGTGACTTTTTAGGAGTTACAATATCTTTATCATGACACTACACTAGGGGCATAGCTTCTAGAATCCGTTGTGTTAAAGATCATAGTGCGCAATGTTTTACCTAATTTTAGAGTTACTATGTTAAGGATTATAAATTAATCAATGTAATTTTTAGTTAATGGTAATAGTGGTTAGAGGTTTGATTGTGGAAGGGTTTCTAATTCTGTAAGAGTACTAGTGATCACAGTAAACTAGGGGTTATATGGGTTATGGGACATATTAGTTTTTTGGCATTTGCAATGACTTTTTGGTTAAGGGAAACATATTCTATTAAATATTATAGTGGTCACAGTGGTCAAAGGTTACATTAAAGAATGGACACAATTAGAAGGAGTTAATATATAGTGCAATGAATAGGAATATCTAATAATAAATTTATTAGAATTAGGGAATTCAAAGATACATATATTAAGACATGTATTTTAAAATCAAAATATTATTGGGAAATCGAGTGGATGCTTCCATATATTTTCCATCATTGTTGTAATCTCACAACTACTAGATTGTAGCTAAACAATCCCTAAAAGATTTAGTAATTACAGTTTTTCAAAGAGCTAGAATTTTACAATACTCTTAAAAATATAGAAAAAAATAGGTATCGTTCAAATTTTTCTAATTTAAAAATATTTTGAAAAAATATAAATTAATTATTTTTTTATTAGTAACAGAAAAACCATTTATCTATATGAATTTTTTATTTATTGGAGAAAAATATTATTAATCCATATGAATTTTAATAGATATTTTTTCAATAAAAAAACCCATCTTTAAATTGTATTTTATCGATTTTACTATATAATAAAAACACTAATTATAATTAAGCTTCTTATTCATATTTTGTGATTTCATTCTCATTACTAGAAGTTGTGTAGATAATGTCCCAGAAGACGACGTTATCTAGAGATTCCATTTTGAATTTAAAAGTTGACTTTGTGCATTTTCTGTGCACATTAACGAAAGCAATTTAATAATTTTTTTAATTTTATCTATTTTTTATTTATATTTTTGTTATTTTAATTTTTTTTTCAATTTCTGAATTATTAGAAAATGTAATTTTATTTTTACAATTAGGTAATTATTAATTAATTATATCACATGTTGTAGACACATTCTTTCACATTTTTTCTCCAGTAAGAAGCCATAGGAATCATAGTAGCAACTTGGGAGTTATTGAAGCATTGAAGCAAATTTAAATGCACATGTCGGTATTGGGTGAGTGTGTGACAGGTAGTACCCACCATCTCCACCAGTTCTTCTATTCTTCATTCCAATGAGTTATCCGCAGTTTTATTGAATTGTTTAAAATCAACACCCATAGTCTTATTAGGCATGTTGCGAAGCTTTTGAACATTATGACAACTGGGAGGCATTGAGATACTAGTGACGTTGCCGAAATACTGGGGCGGAGTAATTTGATATTCGATTGAGGCATTCAGAAAAAGCCATCCGTTCTGTCACACCCCCAAGCCTATGGTGGTCTTTCAACCGTGCCGGCAAGGTGCGGCACTACCAACCGTTTTCTTTTCACCAATACTTACGATTGTAGACTACGCCTTAACCATCCATACTTAGTTTATTTTTCATTACTAAGTATTATTAATGTGCCTTTATACCAATGAACACCCATACACATTCATTATCAACAACATTATATAAGAGAAATGCAATAGTATAAAGGGAGGAGAAACTCCCTGCAATATGAGTCTGCCCAACAATATATTATAC
The DNA here is from genome assembly GCA_000404065.3 of Pinus taeda. Classification (NCBI taxonomy): domain Eukaryota; kingdom Viridiplantae; phylum Streptophyta; class Pinopsida; order Pinales; family Pinaceae; genus Pinus; species Pinus taeda. Next base: position 2,625 of record APFE030542963.1, on the reverse strand, counting down.
AATCTTTCTTTTTTACAATGAACAAGTTAAATCTTGGGAGACCCGAAATTTACACAGCCAAATTTTCACAACATCGGCAAATTCAGTTGCCTAGCTCGTCGGCACCTCCGCACGGTTGCCTCACAACTAACCACACCTTCGTTCACCTCGTCGCACCGTCGTTTCGTTTGCCCAACTTGGGTGCACCTCAAAGTCGCCACACACGAGCGCCTCCAACAAAGACACACCTCCGTCCACAAACCAACACTCCAACAAGTCTTTGTGCACACTTGCACGATGGGCAGGCACTCACCCAAGTCACCAAGACACCCACGGGAAGTTGTCACACAAATCGGGTGCCACACGTTCACCGTGCACGCCTCACCTGAACACGGGGCGCAACTTCGCCCACACCTTCGTCCAACACCAAGTGCAATGTTCTATCATGCGACTAGCCCAAGGATGGGTGCATGAGAACTATGCCTTGTCCTTCTCCAAATGTGCAGTAGAACCTACACAATACTCACTTGTGCGAAGTTGCAATGATCGAATGCGATGCCCCCAAATGCTCTTCAAATGCACTTCATATATACTCATCGTAACATGTGGGTGGCGCTGCCCAGCTGACCACCCAACCTTCGTGCGCACACCCCTTTGAATGCCCAACCTATATGTCGGCTTCCAACATTGTTGCCTAAGGCTCCAAGGTGTATAAACTCCCAACGCTCTCCTCATATGTGCGCATATGCCTCAAGAGAATGTCACATATTTTTGGCATGTCTACTGCACAAGTGTCGCCCAACCGTCGTTCAGCCCAACTCAGCCAAGACAGAAAACACCAAAACTCAAAAGGCGAAAGGCAACAAAACCCATGCAGATCAAGGGGCCCATGAAGAAGCCTGTCAGGAGGAAAAAAGGAAGACAAAGGTCAAGGATTAGAGAACAGAGCCAAGATGGGGCCTGTAAACCCAAGACCATATCTAAACCTTAGTTTATTTTGAATGATCCAGCTCTACAAGCGCACAGGGATCACATGGAAAACTATGCCATCATATGCAAATTCATGGGAATCTAGCCATATGAGAAAACATTATAGACTTGGATAAAATACAACTAGAAACCAAAGGGGGAGTTAAATATACATCTTGGATCCAATGGTTTTTTTACTGTGTGTTTACAAATATGGAAGACAAAGATAGGATTTTTGAAGGAGGGCCATACTTCTTTGCAGCAGCTGGTCTCTACATGTAGCCATGGATGATGAATTTCATGTCAGAACGAGAAACCTTCACTTTGGTACCAGTATGGATTAGAATATACCCCTTACCTTTAGATTATTGGATGCCAGATCCCTTAAAAGCTATAGGCAATAAATTAAGTCATTTCTTAAAAATTTCAGAAGCAACTCTACAGGGAAAATATATATCCTATGCCTATATATGTACGGAGATGGACCTATTAGGAGCCCTTCCAGATGAATTTATTCTAGAAGTCTATGATGAGGAGTGGGTTAAAACAGTTGACTATGAACATATACGGTTCAAATATCACAAGTGTCATGAGCATGGGCACCTGTCTAGAGACTGTCCTCCCAATAGAAGGGAGGAAAACCTAAGCACTAGAAAAGGAAAGGACCAGACCGGTTTCACCAAAGTAGAAGGAAAACAAAAAGGAGGGGGAAGGAAGACACAAAATAACCCTATTGGGCATAATAAAACAAAAAGTTAAAACAAGTTTGAGATCTTAGGAGAAAAAGAGACAGATGGAGGGGATCAAGAGAATACAAAGAATCCGACAGCAAGGGGGAAAGGAAAAGAGACCAGTATGGAGTTCATTTAAGAATAGAACGAACATGCAACGGATCCTTTGAGTGCCATGGAAATAGAATAATACTAGGAAATGACTCAAAGTGAAAGTGGCACAACGGATCAAGACTTACAGGAGATTCTAAAAAGGGAGAACCTAGAGCTAGAAAAGTTTCTAGAACATGGAGGAAACTTGGGAATAAACTCCATCCCTTAGGAGGATGTGGACAAGGTATAACTGATACTCCCTAATATGTCACATCAAACAATTGTAGGAGTCAAAAGAGGACATGATAACTAGGAAAACAAAGGTACTTCCTTAATAGGATTAATAACAGAAAAGCTAACAAGGAATTCAGACAAGAGGAGGTGAAGAAAAAGACAGAAAGAACTACTATTGGAGTGTAGAAAAATCATGATTGACTCATGAAGGATGAAATAACTTTCCAGTTACTCCTTTAAAACCGCACCTCAATGAAAATTACAACCTGGAACATTAAAGGACTAAGGAGGAGAAGAAAACAAAGGAATTTAGGTGAAAGGATCAAAGAGGAAAAACTTAACATAGTATTCATATAGGAAACAAAATGCTTTGTGTAGAGGATCCGTGAAAAACACAACAAATGGTTAAATAGATATGAATACCTTGAAGTTAAGGAAAATAAATTTGTTGGTGGCATTATCACTCTATGGGATCCACAAAAATTTGGTGTGAATGATGCAGAGGCATCCAGACATCACCTTTCACTGATTTTCCAACCGATGCATGAAAGAAAATGTTACATTATCACCAATGTGGATGGTGCACAGCCAATGAAGGACAAAATTCGACTCCTCATAA
>APFE030542953.1:0-11012 GCA_000404065.3 Pinus taeda | reverse complement strand
TTTTCGGAGTCATGATAAAATATTTTACGCCATTATTTAAAAAAAAAATAACTGAGTTATTTCAACATCAACACATCACACATCAAAACTTTTGAAAATTGGTTTTCACTATCATTTTTAACACATGTTGAAATTTTACCATAGGAAAAAAACATTATTCTAACATTAACACTTTTCATTTTCGAGTTGATTTTTCATGTTTTTGGGGTTTTTTTGCTAGAGTTCTTTTGAGTTTATAGCTAGTGTTTCAAAGTTTATGTTGTTCTTCTCAGTTTGTACTAGCTCAAGGTGACTTGATTGGCCAGTGCATTGATGCAAAGCCTGTAAATTGTGTGGTTCTAGGTTAAAATTCCCCCTCTTTAACCTTTATAGTTCTTGTTTCAAAGATTACCTTGTTCTTTTCGGTTTTTACTAGCCCCAGGTGGTTTGATTGGAGGCTGAGTTGATACAAAATCTGTAAATTATATGGTTCTAGGTTTAATTTCCCTATGTTTACCCTTTTATGCCCTCCGTTGATTTAAAAATAAATAAATTTGAATTTTAAAAAATTATATATATATGGTTTTATAGAAAAATTAAGCAAATATATATATAGTATATTACCATTTTCATATTTAATTTATAAATGTTAATATAGGGTAACTATAAAAATTATATAATATATAAATAATTAATTATCTAAGTTTGTATTGTGAGGCTACATCATAGTCATAGTCTAAAAATACACCTGAATAAGGTCTGGTGAATTCAACTGGTGAATTAAGATCTAGGAGTGTTTAAATCTCAATGAATTTAGGAGTGGCAACTAAGAGTTACACCCAATCATTCTATCTAATTCAATTTTTTCTTAGCAAATTTATAGTCCATAGTAAGTTTTCCATTTTAGTTATTTTGGTTTAAAACAAAATAACGAAGAGATCAAATCCCTATCCTTACTATGTCATTAATAAATTATAAATAATTAAAAAAATGGAAGTTCCCTTCCTTCAAGAATATAGCCATATAATTAAAAAGTCGGGTAAAATGTCTATGTAAGAGCCAAATTCATGATAAGCATGAAAATACGTAATTAATCTAAAACATTTTACACTCTAAATAATAATTATATTTTTTAAATTAATTTTTAATTTTATATTTTTTAATTAAAGTGATAAGAAAAAAGAACATAAGTATCTTTCATATAAATCTCAAATCTTTACCTTAACTACTACTAAAAATATTCTTTAGATTCTTTAGATATTCTATAAAAGTGAAATCTTTGTCAGCCACCTATGAATTATTCATAAATAAACTAAATTCTTAAAGACATTTTCCAAAAGTAAATAAACATACTCCTTCAAATTGAAGACCCATGACAAATATAAGCCAGTGTATAAGTCTGCAGTTCTTCGGCAGTCTGCGGGTTTACCGATAGTGGTTTAGATCTCTTCTGGTCTCGCATTTTTCTCAGCATTATTCACTGGTTCTTCTCGCTGCGGTTCTTCTCGCACCGATCGGCTTTATTCCACCGATCTGCGGTTCTTCTCGGTTTGCATTGTAATATCTCGCAGATCTCTGCGGTTCTTCTCGCAGATCTCTGCGGTTCTTCTCGGTTTTCTCGCAGATCTCTACGGTTCTTCTCGCTGCGGTTCTTCTCGTCCACATTTAGTCTCTTTTTAAGTGTCGGTTACTTATGTTATGGTCTCTTTTGAACGTTGCAGCGGTATACATAAAGATTTGGATCCATCCGTAACCTCGAAGCCGCGTTGCCGCAGAGACAAGGCTCGGGAGCTTCTTTGGTGCAGATTTTTATCGCAGTAGATCTGAATTTCGCTCAATTTCGTCCAGATCTGGTCTCTTTTTAAGAGCTGGAGCTTCATTGATTTTCACGGTCTCTCTGGTCTCGCAGATTTCGCAGCATTCTTAGGGTCTGCGGTTCAAATATTTGCTGCTATTCCAGCATTCTCAGATCTGCATAAAATATGGCTCTGAGCTTCGCAAAAATAATTGGTGGCTCATCCGTCTCTGGAGGGCAATCTCCTGCCCATATCGTGAGTGAAGCCCCAACTCCCACTATCCAAGTGGTCCAGGACTCACTCGATGAAGCTTTGAAGTTCTCTGAAAGTGCCCTAATTTGCCGGTTCAATGGTTTTTTGGCCGCGGCTGATAGCACTCCACATTGGGATCTCGGAGTAATGAAGCCTATCATTTGTGATGAAATTAATATCTACCCCTGTGTCTAGAGTTTCTTATTAGTTAGATTTGAATAATCCTGAAAGACAACAATTTATTCTTGTTCCGGCCCTTGGTTTTTGGTGAAAAATAGGCCTATTCATGAAGCCATGGGAACCCATACATTAGAATCCCTCGCTACAGCAGTGATAACCTCAAGCACGCAGTTTGGTGAAGATTGGCCAAGCCTACCCTTGCATCTCGGAAACTTCTCCTCGCTAAGCATCGGGAAATTGCAATTGGAAATTTACTGCAGGTGCCCAGAACAGAGGAATAACTCAAGAACCACCTATGCACGCATCTGTGTGGAAATGGATTTCAGTGCCGGATTCCCAGCTGAAGTAAACCTAACAAGTAAAGACTATGTGTGGAACCAGAAGCTTGATTATGAAAGTGTCCTCTTCAGATGTCGATCGTGCTTTGAGACGGGGCATCTAGCCAAAAATTTCCCAAAAACCTCTGAGAAAAATTTTGCTAGAAAAAACCACTAGAGATCTACATGGTGGGAAGGAGCACAAAAAGAACACTACACTGTCATCAAAGAAGAATATTCTAGAGAAAACTCTGAGTCACAAGAAATCAAGGAAGAAGGAAACAACTCTCAAAGCAAGCAAGGAGAAAGCTCACCCCAACAAATCAATAGTTATGAAGATTTGAATACAGCAAAAAATAAATCTTCATTTAATAGCAAAGCAGATCTCCTAAACAAAACTTCTCCGACTATAGATCGCGAAGCTAAGACACCAATGTCCCAAGAACCAGAAGAGATGAAGGAGATGCCAGACGAAGGAAGTTGGAAGACCGTAGAGAAAAGAAAGAAAGCTACAACACCAATCTCGCCAAGAAAAACGAGGAGCTAGACAAGTAAAAATTAAGAAAATTGTAGGTCCGATAGACCAATTTGGTCTCAGTGGATGTTAACCATCATCATCATCATCATAAATGAAAAATAAAAATTAAATATAATTAAATTTATTTATAAATCAACTTTCTTTTTTTGTAATGATCATATTGGATATTGGATAACCTGTGTTCCGTATAGGTTTACCCATATGAACTAACCTCAAGTGGATCTCTAGTAATAAGGTCATTAAATAATATTTGATTTTTTTGGTTTAACAACGATAATAATTCAGAACAAGTTATATGATAAAGTAGATTTGTATTTTTTTGGTCTAACAATAATAGCCATTCCGAACTAGTGACATCAAAGTTTACACCACTTATAGATAGAACGAGTCTATAGAATTCTACTTCTTAAACAGGCTTATTTTTAAAATAAAACCTTAATTAAATTTATAAACTTATCAAAATACTAATTAAAATATACCAATATTATTTAAAAATAATTTATAATAAAATTAAAGATGGAAAAATGTTTTTTTGGTGTGATTATTGAAATCCAAAGTATTCATCCAGATTTCCTTTTCATATAACCTCATCTCATGTTAGTATTGGGCGGGCTCTTTCCACACCTTATTCATGGCTACATCTAAACACGATTTCTACCTTTAAAGTTTGATATATTGGTTGAAAGGAAAGCTTTTTCATGGCCCCCCTACCTTCTAAGAATGCTTTAGTTTTTAATGACCATGTTAATTGTCACTACCCATATATATAGTAAATAAAAAAAAAATTTACTTCCTATCCACATTAATTCTCACATTACATTTACTGCTGACTGGAGGTAATAACACTACCTGCGAATCATATAGTATTAATAGTTTTATTGTTATTATTTGGTGACGATGATTTTACATGGCAACACCTTGGACTTGACGGGATAGTCATGCCACCTTGGCGCTCCCGCTACTATCTGTCAGCTGACTTTAATGCTTCGACCGACTTATGAATCCGGAAGGCGATCCACCTGTACTCCGGACAGGGACACCTGGTTCTCTTGCGATCTTTCCTGATACGATTTTTGGGAAACTGGTTACGGTAGCTGAAGGCAGTAAATGCCACAGCTAAGCCCGCCATAACCTCGGGATCATGCCAGTGATGAACGTTCAGGATTCGACGTCTGGGATCTACGGTGGTAATTGTTTTCGCGCCGATTGAAAAGGTTATCTAGGGTTTTTGGTCCGCCATTTGCATATGTTAACTTGCGAGACGACGCTCCCTCGTTGCATAGTTCTCTGTCGAAACGGTCATGGCCCTCTTGGGCTTGATCCGGCTTCCGCCTAAAACCCTTCGTTGCTTGCCTTCGGTTGATGGCCCTCTTCGGTCGAGGACAAGGTCGATACTTCGCTGCGTTGAATGACAGAGCTTCCGCTACCTCAGGTGACTGTCGTTTTTCTTTAGCATATATGAGTTTTCTGTTATCTTTCGTTTGCCATAATGGAATTGATCTATTGCTGCTATGCGTGTCTGTTCAGGGTACCCAGCGTGAAAGCCCACGACAACAGGAGTTGCAGGGTTTTAATCGGTCTGCAAAAGCCGGGTAAGTGTTCTAGACACGGTCTCTGAATTCATTTAACTTGGAATCGGTCCTGAATGTCATTTCTTTCCATGCCAGGGGTTTTAATTCTCCTCCGTTATGATTTACTCGAGCCGTGAAGCTCTCAACGGCATTTTTGTTACAGAGGGTTTGATTCATTGTGAAACCCTGGGTGGTTTTTGTATTTTAAATGGTCTTATTCGAGCTTACTCGAGGACCTGAGTGTAATATTGTGTTTTCTTTTCCTTTGAATAGTATGAAGCCACTCGGCAGACTTATTCATTTACTGGTACTGTGTTTTCGGTGTATTATTTGATTACAGGGCTTACACTGCAATGTACTCTGATTTTATATATACCTTTGGCTCTCATATATGGCATTGTCGTTTATGGTTAATGTATCTGGACATTGAGCAGTTCATTCATGTGCTTCTTGTTACTTATCTTATGGCATGGTTTTCTTACAAGGGTTTTACGATCTTAGTAATCGCCGTCTTGTATCACAGAGATACCTCTATTTCTTTTCCGTGGATAATTACTTCAACCATAGTAGTTTTAAATGTAAATGTCGGTTGTGATTACAGTGGTTTTGTCCATCGGTTATCGATTTATTTCTACGGACTGTGCTGTAGGTTTTGTCGCCGGGTATATGCGTATCTTTATTTGATGACTTCTTTACCCGGAAGTCCGCTCGCGTCTTATGGTTCATACATGTTTATTCTCCTGAATATATACAGGGTTTTGTCAATAGTCGGTCTGCAATGGTTATTCATGATTTACTATGTATATGAATGTTTATTTACAGGTCGTCTATCACTTTCCTAGTTATTATACTAGATTTCCCACCTCGGTCACTCAAGGCATTCACTTATTTCCTTTTCTGGTTTCGCATCTGTACTATGCTTAACCCAGTTACTTATGCCTTCGTGATGGAGGCGTGAGACGTATTATAAGGCCAGAGAGCCCCTCGGCCTTACGTCTTATGGCTCTGATCATTAATGTTGCTAAATGTGTTTAATATACAGGTTATAATGGAACCCGGAATTCATCTTACCGAACTTTTCTATGGTTTACTGTCTTTTATATTACGCGCATGGATTGACAGTGTTTACTTTATTCAACTGTACTTCTATGATTGCCATGCATAGCATTATATTTACCTGTTATTTCTTAATATGGTACTGGTCATTCTCAGGATATTCTCTGATTCGGACTTATCCAGTAAAATAGATAAAAATTAACTCAGTCCATTATATAATTCTTTTATAGAAACAGTCCTACAGGTTTTGTGATTAATCTTCTTTACCATTAATCACAACCCTCACAGACTTACAGTGAACTCTAGTAACTTTCGTAGATCTGCTATGAGTTCTTGTTTACAGTAATGATAATCTACGCAGTTTTTCTATGAAGCCTCATTTATTTTAATAATAGCCTTAACAGATTTACTATGAATTCCTCACTTACAGTCTCTAATAACCCGACAGATTTGAAAAGAATTCCTCGATAAATACTGTAGTCATAGTGTACTTACCTGTACTGCGCTTTCTTAGTTTCTGAACCCTTCTACACTGGAGAAACTCATTTAAAGCTTGTTATCCTCCCAACCACGAGATCAGTCACTCAGATCTGATTCTCTCCCCCAAGCTCACTTGCAGGCCACTGCCTTCAGCAAGATGATGCACGCTAATAGCGATGCAGAGTAACGCACAGTAGCGCTGGTACCATCTGGTCCTCACCAGACATAGTACCCTTCCTCTGGTTCTTGTCTCTCTACCTTCTCCTGTCTGTTCCTTAACAACCCAGGTCTCTTTTCTTTTTCCATTTCTATGGAAGAAAAGTAGTTAGGGCTGCCCCTTGTTTGCTGGCAACCGTTTCTTTTAATTAGACAAGAGGAAGTAAATAACTTTTCTCATAAGGCTATTTACAATATTATTTAATCCATCATTTGAACTAATAACATTTCAACATGAAATAGTAATAATTCCTGTTTTCATATTTACCTAGCATGGTAATTTGGAAAATTATTCATATAACTGTTTGGTCATTACATCTCTTCCCCCTGAGATTGGACACCGTCCCGGTGTCTTACAGTCATAAACAGGTCTGGATATGTTTTCTTCATCAATTCTAGGTCTTCCCAAGTGGCCTCCTCAGGCCCAAAATGCCGCCATTGTATCTTAACTTGGGTAATAACTCGTTTCCGTAGCTGCACTTCTCTCTGGTCGAGAATGCTCAGCGGCTCGACTAGTACTTCTCCTTCCGGTTCAACCTGCATCACACAATTTCCGAATTAGTTTCATTTCAAATGGAATTCTTGCTGAATCTTTATTATAACAATAACCCCACCTGTATATCCTACCATCGGATTACATGCTTAGGGTCATACACATACTTCTTTAGGACTAAAACATGGAATACGTTATGGACCCGGATGTGACTTGGCAAAGCCAGCTGGTATGCTACCGGTCCGACCCTTGCCAGAATCTGAAAGGGTCCACAATATCTGGGCGCCAATTTAGCGCACCCAGCCCACTGCAAAGTACTTCTCTTGGCTTGAATCCGAATATACACATGATCCCCAACCTGGAACTCCTTAAATCTTCTTTTCCGATCAGCGAAATTCTTTTGTCTATCCTGGGCCGCCTTCAAATTAACACGCACTCTCTTCACCATATCCTCCATCTCTTTAAGCATTTCAGGTCCTAAGCTTAATTTATCCTCAGGCCCTCCCCAGCTGGAGGGTGTATGGCATTTTCGTCCGTACATAACCTCAAATGGACTCATTTGCGTTGAGGTGTGATACCCATTGTTATACGCAAATTCCACCAAATGTAAGTACTCTTCCCACCGTGTGGGTTGTTGCATAACATAAGCCCTTAGCATATCTTCTACTACTTGGTTCACTCTTTCCGTCTGTCCATCAGTTTGCGGATGGTAGGCTGTGCTAAAGTTCAGTTGAGTGCCCAAATCAGTAAACAGTGTTTTCCAGAAAGCTGAGGTGAATTTCACATCCCGATCGGAGATTATTGTTTTTGGAAGGCCGTGCAATTTGAACACATTCTGCATAAAAATGTGGGCGATTTGTGCAGCTCTGTATGTAGATTGCACTGGTATGAAATGTGCAGCCTTGCTTAATTTGTCCACTACTACCATAATGGAATCATTGTTTTTCTTTGTTCTAGGTAACCCCGTAATAAAATCCATGGAGATGATTTCCCATTTCCATTTAGGAATGGGCAAGGGTTGTAACAGTCCTGCTGGATGCTGATGTTCGGCTTTAATTTGCTAACATTCTAAGCACCGTGCCAAGTATTCCACAATATTTCTCTTCATTCCTGGCCAAAAATATTCCTTCCGGATTGCTGTTATCATCTTTTGATAACCCGGGTGGCCAGCATAATGACTGATGTGAAACTCATCCATGATCAGATTTTTAATTTTGCTTTGATTGGGCACATATATTCTCTCCTTAAAGTAGATTAATCCAGCATCATTTATCGTATATTCTTGTTGATTGTCCCCTCCGACAGATTGCTGTATTTGTTGTTTCAACTGCTGATATTCTGCATCTTGGTCTGAAATTTCTTTTATTATGCCTAGAAAGGGGTTTTTCCATCCACTAATGGAAACTTCATACAAACTTTGTATTTTCCTGCTTAAAGCGTCTGCCACTCTGTTTGCTTTCCCTTGCAAATGTTTTATATCAAAGTCGAAACCACTTAGGAAGTCCATCCACCGCGCTTGCCTAGCGTTTAAAGTAGGCTGGCTGAAATAGTTGGTCAAGCTATGGTGGTCGGTGAGCAGCAGAAATTTTCTGCCCATAAGATAATGCCGCCACATCTTCAGATCATGTATAACAGCAGCCAGTTCCAAGTCATAGGCGGAATATCTCTGTTCATGTTCTTTCAATTTACGTGATTCGTAAGCAATCACCCTACCTTCTTGCATTAAGACTCCTCCCAATCCTTCCTTACTTGCATCTGTACAGACCACATAATCCTTATTAGGATCTGCTATACTGAGAATAGGTGCCGTGGTGAGCAGATGCTTCAGTTGCTCGAAACTTTTCTGGCAACTTGAGGTCCAATGGAATGATTTTCCTTTCTTCTGTAGTGAGGTAATGGGGAAAGCTACTTTGGAGAATCCTTCTACGAATCTCCTATAATAACCAGCCAATCCCATGAAAGACCGGACGTCCGCTACATCTTTTGGCACAGGCCAATCCATTATGGCCTTTATCTTTTCCGGATCCACTGCAATTCCTTCTTTTGTGATCACGTGACCCAAATATTGGATCTCCTCCTTAAAGAAGTCACACTTACTAAACTTCACGTACAACTGATGTTATCGAAGGGTCTGTAATACCATTCGAAGGTGTTCATAATGTTCTTTGATTGTACGTGAATATATTAATATGTCATCAATGAATATCAGCACAAACCGATCCAAGTATGGATGAAAGATGTTGTTCATTAAACACATGAAAGTTGGAGGGGCATTGGTTAGCCCAAATGGCAATACCACAAATTCGTAGTGCCCATACCTTGTTCTAAAGGCTGTTTTAGCGATATCCTCGTCCTTAATTCGGATTTGATGATATCCTGATCGCAAATCGATCTTGGAGAACACCGTTGCACCTTTCACTTGATCAAACAGTTCATCGATCCGAGGTAAGGGGTACTTATTTTTGATGGTCAACTTATTCAATTGTCTGTAATCGATACACATCCGGAGAGTACCATCCTTCTTCTTGACAAATAAAACTGGAGCTCCCCATGGAGACACACTAGGGCGAATGTATTCCTTGTCTAATAACTCCTGCAACTGCATTTTTAATTCTGTTAGTTCAGGTATACTCATTCTGTAGGGTGCTCGTGATACTGGTGCTGCTGCGGGTACTAGCTCAATGGTAAAGTCTATATTTCTTCGCGGTGGTAGTCCAGGAATTTCCTCTGGAAATACATCTGTAAATTCTTGTATTACAGGAATGTTGTTCAAAGAAGCCGATTTATCCTTGGAATCTGCATATCCCACTTGAATGGCGTAAACTTGACACCCCTTCCGTATGCATTTTATCAGTTGGTTTGCAGTTATCGGGCGAACTTGCACTGGTTGCTTAATTCCTTGCATTTCTTTCCTGTTCCCTTGCTGGTCTCGATAGTAAATAACTTTGGTTTTGCAATCAACTAATGACCAGTGCTTTTCTAACCAGTCCATTCCGATTAGGATGTCATAGGAGCCGAGAGGGAGTACGTTCAGATCAGCTGTCACTGGCTGGCCTGCTATGGTGAATCAGAAATTGTTGACTTTGGCTGTTACCCATCGCTTGGCTCCAGTAGCTAGTTGCACTAGCCAAGGATTTTTAAATTTAACAGATTGTAAACTACATTGTTCCACTACCTTTGGGCTCACATAGCTTAACGTAGCCCCAGGATCAATTAAAACAGATATGGTAAGGTTTGAGATTTTACCTTCGAATTCAACCATGGTTGGTTGATATTCTGCCTGACGGTCTTCCAGAGCCGCGTTAATCCTGGGTATACTGCGACCAACTTCGCCCACTGTTGAAGCTTCATGAATTTGGGATAGTTTTTCGTTTCCTTTTCGTTGTGGACAATTTTTAATGTAGTGAGGTCCCCCGCAACCCCAGCACTGCACCGGGGGTCTTGCTGTACCTTCGCTGTCTAGTCTTGGGTGCTGTTCGCTGACCTTGGACTCATTTGTAGTTCTAAACTTAGAGGTAGCTCTGGATGCAAATCTGCTATTTGTTCCTTTACCATTTCCCTTACTACCATTGCTGCGATTGCCTTTGTTGTTCCCAATGGTCTTAAAACTTCTCTTCTCATTCCATTTCCTGTTAACAGTTTCCCCTTTCTGTTTGCTTTGTTGATAACAAATTCTAGCTTTGCGAATTACTTCGTCCATCGACTTTGGATTGTCAAACTCAATCCTCTCTCGCATATATGGTGGCAAACTGCTAACAAATCGTTGGACTTTGGCCTTCTCTTCCCTTATATATGGCACATAACGAAGTAAAGAAGTAAAGCGAGCGATGAACTCGTCCATAGTCTGCTGTCCTAATCGCAGATCATGGAACTCTCTCGCCTTTTCATCATAGAAGCGTTCCGTTAGATACCGCTCCTTGAAGAACCTTTGAAAACTGTCCCATGTGATATTCTATTCGGTGACTCCTTTTACTATCTTCACCTCTTCCCACCATAAGGTGGCCTTCCCTTGTAACTGAAAAATAGCTAGTCGTGCTTTAAGGTTGTTATCATACTCATAAAGCTGAAAATACTTATTCATATTAATGATCCAGGCTTCCACCGCTTCTTCCTGTTCTCCATCAAAATGCGGTG